>JAQBSW010005367.1:0-58179 GCA_029291075.1 Eudiplozoon nipponicum | reverse complement strand
TGCGTAATGTCATTTTGTGTGTCCTCGCTTTCATTATAATTGCGTCCGTAATTGGTGGGTGTGTCGTATTTTGTGAAACGTAGGGTAATTTCGAAGGCCTGTCAGTTATATCTTTGTTCCAGTCCAATTTAATTTCTTTCTGAATTATTTTCTGCACGTTTAAGCTGGGCTTCAGCTTATTAATTGAAATAGCTTCAAAAACCCGAAGCATTTTCCCCGTTTTTGCCTTGTACAGAACTAAAAACTTGTTACTACTAACAGCATAACCTGTGAGTAGTACATGCTCGCAAATTGCTGATTTTTGTGCAGGAGCTGCACCCCTCCTTAATAATTTTTGAGGGAGATGCTGATTTATTCTAATTTTGAGCCTCTTTTTTTATCTGCCGATGTACTGAGCGTTGCAGGTACATCGAAATTTGTATACAGACAAAGGTGTTGACGTCACAGAGACGCTATCTTTTTCATTCGTGCGCATCAGTTTTGTTGTGTCGAATACCACCCTCACCTGTATTGATGAAAATTGTGCTTTAGTCGCTCGAATTACTTTTCTTTTGAATATTTCAGCCGGAAGATCATCTCCAAAGGGATTACTAAGCGTTACTCTCTGGAGTGTTTTTTCCCTCCAAATTGGTCCCGATTTTGTTGCGTTGCCTTAAGTTGTATTCGTGAACCAGTCTGGATAGCCATTATTTCTCAACGCTTCGCGAACAAAATTTAGCTCTAATTCAATGTTGTTCGGTGAACAAATCCTGCGTACTCGTGTGAAAAAAATCTATTATCAGGTTCCTTTTGTGCGCCCTTGGCACACTACTGAAATAATGGATGTATTACCCAGTCCAGCTTGATTTCTTGTGAACTTACCTTGAGATGGTGCCTGCTTCATCTCTCGTTATTCCTACATCTAGAAAGGATAAATATCCGTCTTGTTCTTCTTCTATTGTAAACTTGATTGCTTGGTCTACCTTGTTTATATGATGTTGCAATGCATTTGTATCTTCATCCTTTTCAACGACCATGAAAGTATCGTCAACGTAGCGTAAGTAAGAATGAGCTCCAATGATAAATGGTTTTAAACCAGTTGTTTCTAAATGATGCATGCATATGTCCGTCAATACTGGTCCAAGTGGACTACCCATACCTATGTCGTCAATTTGTCTGTAAAAGACTCCTTTGAATACGAATTGTACGTTGGATGTATAGTTGGGATTGGATGAACGAATATACTAACGAATCCAGAATAATGGCTGAAGATACTGGTAGAAATAAGATTTATTAATAAATTTTATTCAATGGAGTACGTTGTTTTGTTCTTATATTTTAAAGAATGGTGAAAATGGAAACGATAAATTTATTGAAGTACCGTGGTTACCCTATTCTACGAAATAATATTAATGCATATATATAGAATAGAATGGAATAGAATATCTTTATTTGGATTCAAACCACATATGTTCCATCAAATAATAAAATTGAAAAATGTACAATATAAAAAGATATCAAATCACATAAATATGTGCAATTAGTTGTACTGTACAATTTATCAGCATCAGAAAGTTCGGCTGTAAAGAGTGATCGATTCTTCATCAAAAATAGGAAAATTTAAGGTTTAATTCGAGTGTAACATTTTGCAAAAAAACGGAACCATGACTAGCAATTGATTGTATGTATTGTTGATTAACATGATGATATAATGCATAACATTTCAATTTTAATAATACAAAACTTGAAGATAGAATCTCGAGAAGTTATGCTACAGAGAACAATTAATCCTGTCTTTTATTTAACCATGAGAAAGTATTATCATAATCAAAATTAAAAATATCGGCAGGATTGTACATTTTTTCATGTTCGGTAGATTAAAATTTAAAAGACATCTTAGATGGAGGCGTTTCTCTAAGCCCCTTTGGCAATTGATTGTAAATTTTGTAAATTTTTGAAAAAAGAAAAGCTTGCTTGCAACATTCCCCACCAATGGTGGAGATATTGCAAAATGACCAGATCTAGTTCCAACTTCATGACTCTTTCTTATTGGATTAATATAGGCACCAGTCCACTGGTTCAAATGGAAAACTTTTATGCAATAGCACATCCTCCGAAACCATAAAGTTTGCTGTGATACAAACTGTAATCTAGTGGCGTATATAGTGCAGGAGATAGGACTAATTTGTTTCACAACTTTTCTTTGTACAGCTTCAATCCTATTAGACAAACCCTTTTTTAATGGATTCCAAGTAGCGGCAGCATATTCTAGTGTCGGTCTAATCCATATTATAAATATTTTAAATTTTATTTCATTCGATAAGATATTTCTATTTATTAGTGCCCATCTGTTCTTGGAACTGCCTACTATACTTTTCAATATGTCTCTCAGCAGAAGCCGTACAATGAATAGTTATGCCTAAATCCTTAATTTCTTGCATAAGTTTAATCTCAAAAACATCATTAATCTCAGCATCATGAAAATAAACATAATTAAATTCTTGATATAAACACCTGACCCATTAATTACTTACATATGTCAGTATAAACTAAGAATTGTATAGTGGAGAAAAGGCAATTCATCCAGTAGACCGGTTTCGTCCTTATTGGGAACTCATCAAGTACTGGCCAGAATTTGCCGCGGACAGGACTCGAACCTGGGCAAATTCTGGCCAGTACTTGATGAGTTCCCAATAAGGACGAAACCGGTCTACTGGATGAATTGCCTTTTCTACACTATACAATTCTTAGTTTATACTGACATATGTAAGTAATTAATGGGTCAGGTGTTTATATCAAGACCGCAACCTTGATTATAATAATTATTATCACCACCCGCGCAACCAATGTTCGTTTGATTATAATTAAATTCTGTTCTCTTACCTATTTTTTAAAGCTCTCGTCTTTTTACTGTTTATTCTCAGCCCTAGTGTTATCAAGTATCTACTTAAATCATGCATATCTAGTGCCACATTATTTTTGGAGAATTCGACATTTTTTGGATCAATTGGAAAGATTATTATTAAATCATCAGCAAATATGCATACTCGACCGTTAGGGATCTTAGTTTCCAAATGTGCAAATACAATTTTAAATAAAATTGGCCCCAAATTTGATCCCTGTGGAATTCCACTTGTCACTCTTTTCGATTTTGATATCAAATCTTTTACTTGAATACTTATTCTTCGATTATATAAATACTATCTAAGTAATCTAAAAATAGTCGGATCAATATTCAATAAATTAATCGCATTCAAAATAGCATCAAAAGATATAGAGTCAAAAGCTTTTGATATATCTATAAATACAATTAACGCATCTAACATTTTCTCATCTAATGTAATTAGATGTTTCCACATAGAGAGCATATTAGTAGTTGTCGATCTATCTTTCGTAAATCCGTGTTGGCATATATCAAAATCAGCCGGCAACATACGTTCTAAATGATCTAGTATCAATCGTTCTATTATCTTCAAAAACGAAGGGATAATAGAGATTAATCTATAATCACTGGCACACGTTGGCTTACTTACTTTTGGCAACGGTTTAGCTAATATCGTTAGTATATCATTTGGAAATTGCCCATTTTTCAAAATTCTATTTATAAAATTGCAGAGCGCATTCATAAAATTTAAGGTAATTTAAGTAGGTTATCAATCGATATACCAAGGTGATCTTTTTGTTTTTTTGATTTTATTTTTTAACATTAATTCTATCAATGCATCACTGTCAATAACAAGTCCTAGATCCTGGTTTCCCGAAGGATCAGGTAGATCAATGAAATTGCTTTCGTTCTGTGGATTACATAACAATTTGCCAAATACTTCATCCAATTCACAGAGAAATTCATACTCAGTTTTACCCACAGGTAATATAAGCTTTAATTTTTCCTTATATTTACTGTAGTCTGTGAGGAGTTTGTATCCTAGTCTAGGATTACTCTTCAGTTTGGCCAAAATAATTCTTTCTGATCTTAGACGGATTATCAGCAGTGATGAATTAATTCCTTTATCAATCAAATCTAACCTCATTTTTTAAATATTATTGATAAGACTACATTTCATTATATTATCTCGTTTGATTCTTAGCTTACATAATTTCCTTCATCTACATCCGTAAATGTAGATGCCCTAAATATATCAGATAATAACAATGATACAGAAGAAACAAATTCGTCATTGTTCATGATATAAAAACATTCATAATCAATAAATAAGCTTAATTCTCTAAAAAGATTCTAGTTGATTCTGGAAAATTGCAGGTGTGCATTTTCAAAATTAAGTTTCTGTGCTTTGCTACTCGAAAGGTTCCATTGTAAAATAATTTGTTTATGATCCAATTTTTTAAAGTAATTTACTACCTCATAACTGTGTGAGTTCAACGCATCAACTTCTAAATATACATGATCTAAGCATTCCGAACCTCTAATTGGTTCCTTTATAATCTGCTTGAGATCATGATTAGAAAAAAGATTGATTATTTCATAGTCACGCAGCTTATTAAAATCTCTTACCACAAAAATTTAACGATGGCAGTCCAAAATAGATTGAAATGAATTGGTAAACATTTGATCATCATGTAAATTTGCATAAGGCGGTCTGTAAACCGCAGTTAAAATCAGATTATCAATTTTTATAGTTAAAAAATCAATGACAGTATTATATTCGCTAGTATGTAACACTGTCGCATTTAATATCGATTTGCTATAAATAAGTACTCCTCCACCTCTTTTATCCAAGGATCTGTCTTTCCTAAATAGAGAATAATGAGGAATGTCAAATTCATAGTTTTCAATGTCCTTGTTCAGCCAAGTTTCAGATAAAATTATAGATTCAAAATTGTTACTTATTACAAAATCACTCAGCAAAAAAGTTTTATTCTTAACACTTCTACAATTGGCATAAAATAAAAAATATGTACAACACAACTCATCTTTACAGTTTTCGTTAGTTACTGATTTAACGTTTTTGGTTTCCTTATAATTCGTTTGTTAGATATCGTAGCTATAGTTCTTTGCTGTCGGCTGTCCACAACATTCATTAATGATACTCCGTTTTGTGTGATTTTAGAATCAATTGACACATTATTTATGGTAACTTGTTCCGGATTACTTGATCCATGATCTAAATTTTTCTTCAACTTTTTTGCTGCTGAAAATTTTCTTTGGAGAAAGGTCTTGTCTCTGGAAATGTATATATCGTGGAAGTTAGTACACTCTTCTTTCTTCTTATTAATATCTTCAACTTGCTTGTGTGTCGGCCTCTTTGATAGTTTCACCACAATCGGCCTTGGTCGTTCAGACCTCTTGTCAACCCTACAACATTTCGTTATATCGGCCTCTGTCGTATCTCTGATTAGATCATTTAACTTTTCAACGTCATTTAGGTCGGCATTTTCATTTAGATTAAATAAAATTAGCTGCTCCTGTTTTCCAATCCTTGCAGAAACTTCATTAGATAATATATTTAATATTTCTTCTCCTGAAGAAATATATATATATATATATATATATTCTCGTCTAAATTGAATGGGTTTTCTAAGGCGGACGCATCCCGCATGAATGTATCAATCTTCTTGGATGAATACAATAGCACGCATACAGCATAAAGCCAGTTTTGGCATTAAAAATTTCCGTTATCCCTATACTGAGCATTACACAACGAGAAGTTATTGCACTATCGTTTCTTTGCCTAGTTCACACATTTATCAATTTCAGTTCTCATTAATATTGGTCTTATGACCGGATTCTTAAGAGATCTCTTAAGAGATCTAACAACAAGTATAAATGGGGCAGTTTAAACTAATATTTCCACTTGACATATTAATTGTCAAGTTAGTATGATACGAGCTTTCCATTAACAAAGATATCCGTATCCGGATAGTGAAAATTCTGGAGAAAATATCAGGAAGACAGCGGATGCAAACAAATCGGATCGCAACCCGATAATCAGGTAAATGATCTATTCCCTGTCGCGCAACATGTTTCTTTTAAATCTTTTAAATAAGTTGTTTGCGCAGCAACCTATCGCAAGTATATGCACAAACCTTCGTAAACTGTTGAAAGACCATGTTATTCGTTTAAGTTATTAATAAGTATACCTATTACATACGCTATAACAATAAAATATTAAATGCTCATATAATCGGGTACCAAATATGTACAATTTACAGGTTCAAGAAAGATCATATGAGCATCCGTTTCTAGCCGGAGCAGGAATAATTTGAATTTCTGCCATTCTGTGATATGCTAAAAATAATTAACGACTATTTCAAAAGAATGGTTTACCCTGAGTTTTCTTAAGTTTAACAAAAACAAGCAACAAAATATAAATTTTGTTCAAAAATCGACACAAAGATTGGTTCTTTTTTGATAGCTGTAAAGATAATATAACAATTCTGATAAAAGTCATAATGTCTAACTTAGCCTATTTCTTTGGTAAAATGATAGCAGTGGAGTTCAGAAGAGACGGCGAAGAAAAATGTCAGCTTTAATATTTTGCTTAAACAAGGCATGGCTTTGCTGGTGAGTGTGACAGTTTGCGAGATTATAAACTTAATATTTTCTGGTTTAAATCTAGGCCGTAGCAAGTTTTGCAGCCATTCAATAAGTAGTCAATAAGGACGGAGCGATTAAAGTTCATGAATTCCATTTTATATTTCATGAATTGCCTTTTCTGCCTTATACAATTTTTGTCTTATACTGACGAGATATATGATCAAAATCGTACCACAATAGAATGAAAAATACGTCTACATATATTACATTATTGCTGTTCAAAATCGTATATCTAATATCAACTTTATTAAATATAATACAGGAATATATCCAGATATTGACAACATATTTCTAATGGCCAATCATGTAATATATAAAACTCGATTTTCGAAATAATCCAGTTTTTTTTTATTTTGTACAAACCAGTTAAAAGTTAAAGCCTTGGAAAGTTACCATTTTAAATAAAAATCACTTAAATAACACGATTTAGTAGGTATGAACTTAAATAATTGCCCGCGTGTGCATAATTTGCCGCAAAATTAGTCTATAGGAAATTACTTTCATGTTATCAGTGACATGTGTTTTAAAAATAACATCCGGAAATATTTATTACTTGCCTGAAGAATGCTCAGACGGAAGCCGGACATTGGAGTGGATTGTAGTGATTTATTGGATATGTGCGCATTTTGCCCTCTGCCTTGCATCCTAATTTGCACGGGTGTTAGCTATTTCTAATCATGAAATACTGTTTAGAAAATTGATCAATAAAAAATTATCTGCTCGTCTGAAAGAATTCACCTGCAGTAACTAAGCTTCTAGCTTGTTTCTATCAAATTAGTACAGAGTCCAATTGTGCGAATTTGCATGGTATCCAAATTATGATATTTGTCATGTTCTTTAAAATTGAGATGAAGACAAAAATGTAACAAAATTCAAAATTTTAAACATGGTTTCCATTGTGTTAAAAGATTTAGAATAAATGACGCTTTGACTAAATAATTTACAGCATTGTCCTTGACTTTGACTCATTACAAAAAGTTGACTCTGCACAATGATTGACAACAATGCATCGCTCAAATAGCACATTCAGGTCCAAAATAGTTACAGGTGATTTGTTTATTAGACATATAATCTTCTGAAATTTGTTTTCGGATTTTGCATTTCGATTTCAGCAATCAACTGGCATGAACTTCCACAGACAATTCACGCTTCATAGAAACAAATTCGTTTAAAATTTCAATCCGCAATTGTTTACATTTCAGATTTTCGAAATTTGAATGTTGTGACTGGTCTATAATTGTATCTTGGAAACACTGCCGTCAATTGCGTTTTAACATGGCCTCACAAATGTGAAACCAAATACACGACCACTATTTCGTCGTTGGATTCTGAAATATATATTTTTTTGTAATCAATTTGATGTCGGTTAAGTAGATTTAAAACAACGTCTACATGTACCTTCGCATTTGCGATGATGCATGATAGCTGTGATCAACGTTATTGACTTAAAATTGTTAATAGTAGATTACGGTCGACGTTTTTGCATTACAATAGATCAAGTAATAATTATGTGCTGTGCCAGAATAATTAGGAGAGTAATCGAGAAAGAGAGTAAAAATTGATATGGAACATGCAAGTCTATTTATCAAATTTGAAGAAGAGAAAGTAATATTGAAAAGACACAGTGTAAAGTTTAACGATATCTTTATTTCAAATATGCCGTGATTTCTATTTTGTAAACTAGCCAAATTGTGTTTTGTCATTTCTAATTTTGGTTATATCTCAAATCGATTTTGAGCGAAGAACTTCTACTAGTAAAACTGATGAAAGATTCACTAAGATAATGGTATAAATTTAATCATTCACATCTGGGTATCGACGTTTAAACAAGCTTAAGCCAAAAAACGAATGTCTTAAGAGTGTGCATCGTGTTATCGATTGATATTAGGTTGATTAACTGAAGGTTAACTATTTTAATCTGCCGCGCCCATAATATACGCCTTTTGCACATATTAACCCACGGAAATAAATTATGTCATCTTACGTGAATTTCAAAGGAAATCGTATTGTATTCTCTAAAGATGGAACTTCCTTTCAATACAATGTTACTGTTTAACCTCGAAGTGAATGAAACTCTAATAAGCGCCTATAATAAACACGTTTTTTAGGCAGACTTAGAATAAAACCAATAAGTTCAGCATAAAATTTAACTGAGGAAAAATAACGGATAAATTTTCAATAATTTATCTGACTATAATAGAGTAGTAGGCCTACACTAAACTGCCTAAAATTGGTTATTTTGGATAGTATAGTTATTTTAAAGTTAAAAAATTTACTTTTTTATTATTGACTCAAACTGATTCAACGGTGGTATAAACTACGCATAGCACGAACAGCGAATGCAACTTATCCACAATAATTGCTTCTGTCGGGTTCGAACTCGAATGTAATCCTAGATCAAATTAACATGGGGCATCGTATCTGTTTAAAAATGACAGGTTAAGGCTATCCAGTTAATAAAATAGACGAACATTTGTTGCGCGAACGGTGAAAAATATTCCTATAATCAAGGTTGCGATCTTGATATAAACACCTGATCCATTATATGCATACATTTGCCAGTATAAACTAATAATTGTATAGTGTAGAAAATGAAATTTATCCAGTAGACCGGTTTCGTCCTTATTGGACACTCATCATGTACTGGCCAGTATTTTACGCGGAATAGGCTCGAACCTACGCAAGTCTGCTTCGGAATCTGTGTTCTAACCACTGAGAAATCTTGCCGCACATTACACGCAATTTTCAGTTATATACTAATTAATGTAACTCAGTTAGCCTTTTTTCTTTTAGGCGCAGCTGATGTGGAACCATTTTACATCCAAAGCTTCAGCTAACTATTCCAAATCTGTCATTATAGAACAGATAACACGTGACATTAGGAAGTGATGCTGAAATAAACATTTATATAAATAAACTAACATTGGTTGCACGGGCGGTGATAACAATTACCATAGTCACGTTTGCGATCTTGATATGAATACCTGACCCATTATTTACGTACATTTGTCCGTATAAATTAAGAATGTAAATAATGGGTCAGGTGTTAATATCCATATCGCAAACTTGATTACAATAATTTTTATCACTGCCAGCGCAACCAATGTTCGTTTATTTATATAAATGATCATTCAAAAATCACTTCCCTTTGTCTTGTGATATCTGTTTTATAATGACAGATTGGGGATAGTTAGTTGGAAATTTGGGACTAAATGGATGCCAAATGATCTCCGCTTAACCGAGATTCATGAGTTAGTATACAGCTGAAAATTGTGAGTAGTGTGCGATAGGGTGGCTCAGTAGTGAGAGCACTAGATTCCGAAGCAGACGTGCCCAGTTTCGAGCCGTGTCGGCCGCAAATTTTGGCCTGTAGGTGACGATTTCCCAATATGGACGAAACCGGTCTACTGGATGAATTGCCTTTTCAACATTATACAACTCTTAGTTTTTACTGAAGAATGTACTTAAAGGGTCAGGTGTTTATGTCTAGCTACTGTTTTTAAAATCAAAATCTATGTGGATCTGACTGAAGCAAAACTGATCAAACTGCGCACGCAATGTGCGACTTGTGTGCTGTAGGTGACTGTTTGTTTGTTTGATTCTGAGCCAAAGTCACGTTGACAAGATGCCACACTGAAGCAATTAAGGGAGCTAATAATGAGATGTGTCATAGTAGTATGAATCATGTAATGACGATGGGTTGAATTTTGTATCATATGTATTTTCAAGCTTAAATTAACAACAGTTTTAATGAAATCCTGTCATTATACCTTGGTATGGGTTGTTTTGCTGAAACACACATAATGAAGCGATGAACAATTAAATGCATATTGAGTAACATTTGTCGCATAAGCATATATAAGCATTAAAAATTATATGCAAAGCTTAGCTTACATTTTTAAGTCATAACAGGGATAACTGAACCAGACGATCGTGGATTTTCTTCACGACTGCACCATGCCCTATCAGTATTTATTAATATTATATATATATATACACATATATATATATATATATTTATCTTTTTGATTCAAATTAAAACAAAACAAGTAAAATTGATATCCGACATTAATCTTCCGTGCGTACTGATGCGAAATCCTTTTTTATACTCTTGCATTCAACTTATGTGTTGAACTAAGCGTCCTGAAATTTTCTAACACTGATGCGATTTTTTCTTAGTATTAACTTTGTGTAGTTATCCATTTAAATAATGTTTGTTGCGAAGAGCTAATATATATGCAAGTATGGATCAGTTGTTGCGAACCTAGTAACAAATTAGTTCAGTTGTGACCAGAAGGATAAACCAAAGTCAGCATGAACGGAAAGTATAATCTTATGCACATTCTTTTCGTGCTTACTGGCAACTCGTCAGTTATCCATTTGTTTACCTTTGGTTTATGTACCAATTTTATGCTCACATTTAGTTGATTGATTGTGACATAAACTAAAATCTCGTTCTTTTATGACTCAAGAATGCTCATTTTGTGAAGTCGTTTCGATCATTTTTTGTTTCTTTGATTATAGGTCATTTAGATTGGAATATAATACTCGCTTCGTTAGTCTGTTATTAAGATTTGTGATGAAGTATGCTTGGATAAATGTTACTGGAAAAGGTATTAGAGCTACTTCCAACATAACGTTTGACTGGCGCTAATACACAGTTAATCAAAAAACAGATTAGATGATTAAAACATAACAAATAATACAGAATTATTTGAATTAATTTTTTTTAAATGAATAACGGTTGCGTAAACGAAGATAACAATTAATTATATTATGTTTGCGATCTCAAATTAAACACCTGTCCCATTATCTACATACATTTCTCAGTATATTTATTTAAACCAAGTTTTCGAGCTTTAAGTAAACACCCATCCCATTGTATTTAACCAGTTATCGAACAGCATAGCAAAACTACCGCCCGTCGCACCGCACTGACGCGTTTCGAACTGCCATGATCATCATCAGAGTACGACGGCAAACTGACTATCGAGGTTCGAACCGCATTGAATATATATGGAAATCAAATTTAGATATGTGGCTCTCACCTCTAGAAGTCTCGCATATATTTAACTTGACTCTAAATGCCTGCTGCACAATATCTATGCAGTCACGAACATTAAATTTGTGCAGCTTACGCCACATATACAAATAGGTAACATAATTATATAATCAAAAATAGCGCAGTTGGTGGTAACATTTCTTTAAGTCAAGTTTTCGAGATCGATGTAAACACCAAGGTCACTGTATTTAAATGAACGTGGAACAACATTGCAAAAACACAGTCAGAGCCAAATATCTAATTTACTTTTCACATATATATGCTTTGCGATTTGATCCTTGCTAGTGAATTGGCCGTCCTACTTTGATGATGACCAGGAAAGTTCGAAACGTGTCAGTGCGTGCGACTGAAGATAGTTTTGCTATTCTTTTCGACGACTGGTTTAATAAAATGCGCTTGTTGCTTACTTGGAGGTCGCAAACTTCATTTAAAGAATTGATATCAACACCTGTGCAATTATTGATTGTTTAATTATTTTACCTATTTATATACGTGGCAAAAGCTGCAAAAATATATTGTTTGTGACCGCATAAAAATTGAGCAGCCCACAATGACAGACAAGTACAATTTACGCAAGAATATTAGAATTGAGAGCCGCATATCTAATTTTGCTTTCCATATACATATATGCATTGTGGTTTGAACTTCATTAGTCAGTTTGCTTCGTTCACTTATGATGATCATTGAAGGTCGAACGCCTCAAAGCGTGCGATTGATCGTGTTATTGCTATGTTGTTTGACGACTGGTTAAATATAATAAGACTGTCGTTTTCTTGAAGTTCGCAAACTTGAATATAAAAAATTTACCCTCACCCGTGCAATCATTGATTGTTTTATTGTATTACCTCCTTATATATATATATATATATATATATATATATATATATATATATATATATATATGGAGAAACAGAAATATAAAAGTCGCGACTGCTTAGTAATTGTGCATCTCAAATTTATAGACAAGTACAATGTATGCGAGACAATTAGAGGTGAGTGCCTTGTTGACTTTACCTATATTGGTTGTGTCGTTAATATGGATTCTCTCAAAATTTATTATTAGTGATTCCTCCAGCAGAGTCTCATCCCTTTCTCCGCAATCAAGGTGTTCATTTTTGCTGTTAATAGTCTTACTAAGTTTTCAAATCCGTCAGGAGCCATATAGATTAATTTAACAAAAATTTTAAATTTTAATGAATTATTTACAGCATTTTTCATGTATAAAGCGGATCCATTTATTTAAAAAAAATACAAATATTTATTATATTATGTTCACTTCTGCGGCTCGAAAGCTCCTTCCATCATTTTGCCGAATGCTTTATCATAATACATGATCTTCAGCAAGGAATTCTTTTTGAATTCATGCTAGCCCTAGATAGGACACTTGGAACGTTCTCGGTCTTAAATTTCGATATTGCTCCATCTTCCCACCCCTCCTTATGAGTCGACCTTGACCCCCAACTTAAACGATCAAGTGCGGCTGATCGTGATCTACTAGACATGTTAACGACAACTGTACTGTGTTCACTGTCCATCCTTTCCACACGATGCGGACCATCATTGACAGCTTGCAGTGCCATGGGCTCGAATTTCGTGACTATGACATTGTCGTTGACCCTTAGGGAAGTGCGTGTACATTATCTTGGTTTGTCTTATCTCTGTGTCGCGCCTACATTTGCAGCTAACCTTTTAGGCGCTCCTGAATCTCCGCTATGGTGCAACACTCATGGGAGCCTGGAATTACGCGTTTACCTAACAGCCTCATATTCCCTCCATAAATCATGGTCGTTCGAGCGAATCATGTTGCTGTTGATATTGTGAATCGTGTGGCCCCCTCGACCAGACATTACAGTACCCCTTTCATCGTCCTGTGTGCTCGCTAAGCCGTCGCTTTGGTCTTCGTGTGGTAACTGGCTGCGTGGTAATGTATTATGTCAAGATCTATGCACCATTGATTAAATTCTCTTGACTCAAACTGTGCACCATGATCGATAAGTGTAAGTTGCGGTACACAAAATCGACTGATCCGTCGCTCTTCTAAGCACTTTATAAACTTCTCTGTTGTGATTTTTTCAGCGGAACAAACTGGACCCATTAGATAATCTTATCGACCATGAAAATCACATAGACTACTCCGCCACGAGCTACCAGCATTGGACCTACCAAGTCAATATGCAGTAACTGGTACCGTGCCGTGGCATTGAAAGCAATCGGGGTGACCTTTATCCTATTTTGTAGCTTTCAACGCTGACATGTAGAGCACAGTTGACTGTAGCTAAGAATTAATTTGAACATATGAAGCCACTGCAATCGCGACTGCAATGTCTCAAATAGTTGCCCGGCGCCAGGTTGTCCCAACGTTTCATGCCAGAAAGCCATCAATTCTGTTTGCATATACTTCGGCAAGCACCATTGGACTTTTTGTCCTCCTTTTTACACCAACGCTTTATATGGTGCAGACACCACTGTGCTATATTTCAACTTATTGACTATTTTTCGGCGTGTAGCATCATTTTCCTGTTCTTCAGAAACTTCGAAAAGTGGCGAAACTCGCACAGCTGAAATTCTGCTGAGAGCATCGTCTACCGCGCTCTGGATAACAGCTCTTTGATGAATTGATACATTTTATTCCTCGAGCTTTTCAATTCCGCGGTGTACTCGTTTTTTTCTCAAGACCCTGTGATCTCCAATGCATTAGTACTTTGTGGTCTGTACAAACACGTATATGTCCACCGATGCCAAAATACCTAAACTTTCGTAATGCCCATTGTATGACTAGTAATTCATTTCCGGTGACGGTATAGTTTTGCTCCGCCTTATGGAGTTTACGACATATATATTGAGCCGGAGGTCTGTCTGCTTGCCACACTGCTCCTATGCCAATATATGACGCCTGTGTCACAATTGACATACTACCTACTGAGAAAGTCAAAATAGTTGCGTCTATTAATTTACGTTTGCATATGTTAAACGATTGTTGGGCCTTTAGCATCCAACGAAACGGTATATTGACAATAGCTAACTTAGACAAGGATTATTGCGTAACCACCACCACTCACGCGAGATATGATCTAAAGAAATTCACAAGAACTATAAACCGGCGCAACTGTTTTCTTGTAGTAGGCACCTTTTAGTCCTTGATAGGTTCTACATTTGAAACGAATGACCTACATTCGTGCACAGAGACTGAGTGACCCAGGAACCACTCATGCCGACCTATCTAAACTTTTTCAGGATTAAAATGTAATCACCATTCTGCGGCTTTGGAAAGCATCATTTGCAGCATAATACGTTATTGGTGTTCAGTAGTGGCCCATATAACAACATCGTCAACGTAAGCTGCTGTCCAGAGTAAGTCGGACACGAAAGAGTCCTTCATTATTTGGAACACTTTCGCTGCGTCCACACGACCAAATGGTAACCGAGTGAAATGAAAATTACCTTGGGGTACCTGAACCGCTAAATTCCAGCGGTCTTTAGGCCAAACGCCAATTTTCCAAAATCCCTGTTTAAGGTCAAGTATGAAAAAACATTTCCTACCGCCAGCTGTACGAACAGATAACGCAGAACCGGCATGGGATACGGGCCAAGTTTAGTCACCAAGTTTATTTGCCGGAAATTAGCCGCCGGTCGGAGCAAACCATCCTTTGTCCTAACGTAAACCATGGGAGTTCGAAAAACAGATGATGATGGTTCCAAAACGCCGGCTTCTATAATCTATTGTGTTGCTCGTGGCGCTGCTGCTAATTTCTTTTGAGGAGCTTCATATACTTTTGGTGGTTCGTAATAGTCAGTTAATCCTAGCCATGGTTTAGAGCGATCGACTGTAGGCCCTGGAACTTCACTGCAATCAGGAAGTGAAATATATAGTGTTTATTGACTTCGAAACTCTTTCCACCATCCGGGAAGACAACTAACCTTCCCCTGCAACTTCCGGGTACATATCGACTTTAGGGAATTTGTGCTTTCCGGCCTCGAGAGGCATAAACGTTTAGTTTGATAACGTATCGTCTAAACCCAGTTTTTAGTGAAATCAAGTCCCAATAATGGCGTTTGAGTATTCGCTACAACAAAAGACATATGTTAGATAATTTCATTTATTAATAATTTCATGTGCCATTCGCTCGTAACCACTATCGACACGCCCTATCGCTGACAAAATATTTGCTCTCGTAAGTTCTCCGTGGTTTAACGGCCAAGTCAATGGCAATACCGACACATCAGCTGCAGTGTCCAGTTGCATTATTACAGACTTTCCGTTGAAGAGTTCCAAAAATTGAACTTTAATAAAAATTCTTACATATGGCAACGTTTCCCATACTTGATTCTTTTCAAAAGCCATCTGATTCAAAATACTTTTTGTAGTACTATGCTGGTCATCTCTCGATCTACAAATCTTAGCCCCAACATGATTTATAATTTGGTAATGATCTCGACTATTCTTATTGGTGAGATGATGGACACTATTTCCACATTGAACTGGCTGTACTCTAGTAGCACTATTCCGATTTTACTGCCCCTTAGACGGTGTATTTGTCGAAGCTGGTGTCTTTATATATATTGACAGCCACTAGCTGTCGCCGACTGTCACTGTCCTGCTAATTATATCGCGTAGAATTCCATGCGTGGAGTCGCCGCTGCAAATTTTTTGGTCATTAGGGCCGAATTTTGAAGAGCCTGAGATCATTCTTGAGGCCAGTATGGACGCTGAATATTGCGTCATATCTGGTAGGATCCAGCAGCATAAACATGATGGCCTCATGCGGTTGCAACCCGGGCAAAGATTCAATTAGCTTAAACAACCATCGATTGATGCGTGCCATGGTATCCATGGGCATCCCATCCAGTAATGGTTTCTGTATGTACAATTCTGGATACACTTCCTGGGGCCTGGCTACGGAATGACCCAACACTTGTCTTTTATATTGACATACGTCAGGTTGACAGGCAATTCTAACTGGACTTCAAAATTTCCGGTCAACTAATTCCAGGACAGCCGCGCGCAAAATAGGTGCTTCTAAAGAAAATCCTTGCACTCGGACTGAGGCTTCAAATTTTTAAAACCACAACTGTGGCCTTTCTACATACAAGGGTGCAAGCATTGGCTTTATATTCTAATAAAGGTCGGAAAACACTCGTCGATTTGGCTGAAAACACTGACATTTTTCCGTTTACTTCTTCTTGGGTGCGGTCGCCATTGTTGACTTCACCTATATTGGTTGGGTTGTTTATGCGGATTCCCTCAGTATTTATTATTAGTGCCTCACCCAACCGAGACCTAATTATCTCTATCTTCGCAATCAAGGTAGTCATTTTTGCATTTGGTATTTTTACTTAACATACATGATTTATTTTAACTAATTATTTAAAGGAGTTATAGAGACCAATAGAGCTGAGAGCCGCACACCTAATCTTGATTTCCATAGATATGCATTGCAGTTTGATAATCGCTAGGCAGTTTGCTGTCGTACTATAATAACGATGATGATAATAGAAGGTCAAAACTCGTCAATATATGTGACTGGCGGTAGTTTTGTTATGTTGTTTGACGACAGGTAAATAAACTTGGATTTGTGGTAACTTGGAGCTCGCCAAATTGATTTAAAGAAAGGTTACCACCACCCATACAATCATTGATTGTTTATTTGTCAGTTTATACTAAGCGTTGTATAATGTAGAAAAAGTAATACATCCAGTAAAACGGTTTCGACATTATTGGTACTACTTCATCCTTACTAATATTAATTGCATCATGTGTAATCGGTAAGTCACTTTTATTGCAAAATTCGATAGTTTCGTGAAATAATCGCGTGCTTAAGCGAAACACTTTTAAGGAGACAGAGCCTAGCCAGAACTGAACGACAAGACGGGCGTTAGCTATGCTACACATTTAACCATAATGTTGTTCAGACTGTCAAATGGATTCCTTTCACACAGAAACTCCAGATATTCAAAATGACATACAATCATATTTGTTACGTAAGTAATTGTATTGCTAGTTTTGATTGGTTATATAAAATAGTGTAAATCGTTCAAAATCGAAACTTCGAGATAGTTTATTATTTTGCCCATAACAAATCACTTAAATCGGTTACAGAAAGCAGTACATACTTTCTTTAAAAATGGATCCCAAAACAAATGTTAGGGAAGTTATTTCATATTTTACATGGATATGCGTATATATATACACACACACACGATACATATATATATATATATATATATATATATATATATATATATATATATATATATATATGTATTTATGTATGAAGAAACTATATTGTGTAAGCTTTTAGCAGGTAGTAGATTTATTTTTTAAAGCACTTGACAACTCGAATGTTTTATCCTTATTTCCGAGCTATTTTACTGAGGTATTAAATGTCTGATTCATTTATTTATTAATTTATATTTGCAGCAGTCATAAGAATGCTGTAGTTGCTAATTTTTTTAGTTCGTATAGGTGTGAGGAATGGAAGCTTTTCTATCGATTGATATTGTGTTAGTGAATTTGGGCACGTATTGCAACAAAACAAGTAATGCTTTTTTGGGCGATGATACAAGTTCTTTAAGTCAAGTTTGTAAGCGTGTTACACAAGTCCCGGCTTTTACTAATATTTCCGCGAGATATCAACCAAGGATGTGCAGATTATAGTATTTTTGCCCTTAAATATTTCAGTTTCGCGCGTTGATAATTACGATAATCATTTCAAAAGACTATACATAATATAAATAGAAACGGTAAAAAGAAATTCCATTGCATTCAAAAAGGATTTCTATTCATTTTCAGATCAAGAATTTGCAAATATATTCTCTCTCTCTCACACACACACAAACATATATATATATATATATATATATATATATATATTTGTCAAAAAGAAGATTAAAATAGATAGAGCGTGTGAAATGGGGCACCGATCACTTACTTGTGTGCATCACCTCCACCTTAGGCTCAATAACTACATATTTGTTTAGGCCTGTACAGATCAGACAACTGTTTGCTCATCTACAGCGCTTCATTAATTTTTAACTCATTTTCCGTTTTGCATTTGTTTTTTGTCTTAAATGCCTGATCTGGTGAACACACGTTCAGAATTGAAATGACATTTTGCGAAATTAAAGATTTGCATTCACCATTCCATGCAATATGGTTGTTTAAATTTCAATAGTCATTTGCCTTGGTTATTAACGGTCTGATCGAATGGCCTATGAAAATTGATCGAAAATTTACGCGCGTTTAATTATAAGCATTTTTTTGATAGAAAATGTCGGCTTTTTCCCTTTTGGTTAATGGTAAGTTTAAGTGTTTTTTTTAATAAATTGCGAGCTTAGCTACCCTGTGATCAATTTAATTTTAAAAACCGCGTCATCTTTCCTCTAAGTTTTGCTAGAAACAAAAATAGAGGACGTTTTGGATGATTATTAAAAAAGGCTTTGCTCTGTGGTGTATATTAGATAACACAGGAAAATTTTAGCGGAAGACAATAAAAAATTCCAACCTTAATCGATGCCGGCTTAATTGGTCAGGCCGTCGCTCAGACGGCCATACCAGTTGGACCAAAAATCTAAGGACTATTAAAAGAATTAATGATTGCTCGGGTGGTGGCCACAATTCTTTAAATCGAGTCTGCGAGCTGGAAGTAAACACCAATCTAATTTTATTTAGCCAGTCGTCAAATAATATAGCAAAACTACCATTAGACAGTGATGACATTATGTAACATTTGAATGATTTCTATTTCTACAATGAACGAAAAGGGCCAGCTTTCTATATGTTGAGCAACATAAGAATTGGAAACAAATGAAATAAAATTAAACTAGAATTATTATATTCATTGATTTTATAATTGAGGTAAACATTATAAGACATATTTACAACACTGGAGAAGCAATTAATATGGTAATATTTTACGACATTATCATCATATGACCATATTTACATGGTTTCATTAAGTCTGGCGTTTAGAATAGCTAAATTAGATTAAAAAATTAATTAGTGTACATGTCATATGATTTTCATTGTACCCTTCCTGTGTGCAAAAACAAAAAGAATGATTTTATAGTTAAATACGGTTTTTTGCGAAGAACTAATATATATGCAAGTATGTATTAGGTGTTGCGAACCTAGTAACAAATTAGTTTAGTTGTGACCAGAAGGATAAACCAAAGACAGCATGAACGGAAAGTATAATCTCATGCACATCCGTTTCATGCTTATTGGCGACTCATCAGTAGGAGCCGGTATTAAACCCTTTAACCACTATATATTTGCGTGAGGAATGTGGGATAATAGTACGGTACAATCTCCTAAACGAATGTGTAAACCTGCAATAGTGAAGATAACATCTTGATAATGCGACTTCAACGCTAAATCATTTTATATAATATATATACCGAGTCTGTAAAGGATACTAACACTATGGCTATCCGTTCATGCTGTCTATGATATTATAATCCGAAAACAATGGAAGTGTATTTAATGTATTAAGTTTTATTATCTAAATTAGAATAAAGAAAATAATGGATAGAGTAATGACCTTATAAAAAAATAGATTTTGAGTTGGCAGGGATATTTAAGAAAACCATTTTTGAAGTATCCTATAGAACCTCGCAATCTACTTATTGAGGATAATATTGAGATGACGCTTCTATGATCAACAAAATCTAGGGTTGAATTATTGATACCTGTTAAAACAATTAATTTTGTTGAGTAATTGATAAACAATTACGCGGTCAATTTTAAGCCCTATTGAAGTGCTGTATTGTTGAACAATATTATTTTTAGTTCCATTGCTACATTAAATGGTAAATTATTTTCATGCCCAGCAGAGTTATGTCACGTTAAACATGTGCGTGTATTGAATCCTAATAGCATATTATTATTTCATTTATGCCATTAATATTAACTATTTTAATTAAATTCTGAAACTTCCCAATGCTTTTCATAAAATGAGTCTGTGCGTTACAAGGCCTGAATATTCAATTAACGATTAACTATAATATATATCTAGGTGACATTAGCTGATCAATTAATGCAAATTATACAGATTTTATTGCAAATACATTAAGGCATTTTTTATTTCGATATATGAATCACGTGAAATTTTGGACACGCATTGGCTGCATTTAAGTTTTGCAAAGGCAAAGACCATAGAATTACCAAATGCACAATATATAAACTTTAATTTCAATAAAGTTTTCCGCAAGCATATTCCGTTTTTGTTTTTATTTATTCCTCATTTCCACTTTTACTGAAAATTAGCATCACGTAACATGTAGTACCCCTTCCTTATTTTTAAAATTTAAAAAAGATTATTTCGAAATATATTTACTAGTCCAAGCATTTTTCAATTCGTGAAATCGTTTCACACGCATTTCATAAATTATATAGCTTGAAAAAATCAAATATATATTTATCTAAAAACATTCACGGCAACTAAGATGTCATATTTTTTAACCGATATATCTTTGTATTTGCTAGCCATCCCTTCGGACTTTATCTGCTTTTTTATACTTATTAATAAAAGTATCTATATAAATAAATATTGTTGGCTGAGATTTTTCTAGGGTATCCAGAAGAAAAATCGTTAAGGAGTGACATAAATAAATGTGCTCAATATATGCGGTACGTGGATGATATTTGTCTTGTCATTAAGTACAGGTCGGTATCACGAGCATTGATTCGAAGTTCCAAAGAAGCGCATAGGAACATCAGTTCCACATCAGAACACGAGCAAGGTGATTGTATGCCGTTCTTAGATGTACTATTAAAGAAAGATACTATTGGTAAAATAAATAGAACAATTTACCATAAACCAACCTTGTCTGCACAGTATTTGCATTACAGCAGTTTTTGCCGTTTACATATAATTATCAACAGTTCGTGGCTGCTTTTCAAGAATTGACAGGTTCTTTAGTCAAGATACAAAATAAAATGAATCTAATAAAGAAATAAACAATTTAATGTCTAATGGTTTTCCTAGAAAAGTAATTGAATCAATTATTAAAAGGGGAAATCAACAGAAAAGCATGTAATTCGGACCAGAAATTAAAGCAGTCTACCTGATCATCCCTTTTAATAGGAATGCAGTTTCCCACATAGCACAAAAGAAAGTTGAAACGGCATTAGCGCGCACATTTAATGCAACTAAGTTAACATATCTTACTACATCAGCAATCAACGAGAAACAGCCGTTAATGTCGACAAAAAATAGTAATCACCAATATACATACGCAGGTTGTCGATCAACTTACCTAGGCCGATCGAACAGATGGTTAATTACTCGAATGAGAGAACATTGCAACTTAAACGCCCGCTTTAAATCAAATGGTGAAAACACATCTGCAATTGCGCCACGCATCGCTGAAACCTAACACGTATTCTCTGCAGGCGTATCGTTTATGCTAATTACTAAATTCAATAACAGAATGGAGTTAGCCACATAATAAATAACTATTAACTTTTAGAATATATTCGCATTAATTTTACTATATTTAGAGTAATAAGGATCTATTCGAGTAATTCTTCGTACCAGAGGTAAATAGAACTATATACAATCAATTTAATTAATTATTTTCATTGTGTCTTAATTATTAATAGTCAGTATGATATCCGAATATGGAGATAACAAGTGGTATTTCAAAGCGCGTCCTTGGATTCATCCCATAGTAGCTTTGCAATATTTTGCGACAAGCTATATAAAATGTGACTAACGCAACAACTTAGTAACAAACAGGAGTAATATTAAACAATAAATGATTGCGCGGGTGGTGGTCAAAATTCTTTAAATCAAGTTTGCGAGCTTGAAATAATCACCAATCCCATTGTACTTAACCAGTCGTCGAACAACATAACAAAAACTACCACAAGCCGCAACGCACTTACGCGTTTCGACCTTCCATGATCATCACCAGAGTACGACGGCAAACTGAATATCGAGAATCAAACCACATTGAATTTATCTAAATTTGATTTCCATATATATTCAATGTGGTTTGATTCTCGATAATCAGTTTGCCGTCTTACTCTGATGATGATCATGGAAGGTCGAAACGCGTCAGTGCGTTGCGGATGGCGGTAGGAGTAAAATTATTTTGCATAACTCAAGTAAAATCTAAACAGTGAGCACATATATACTAAGGTGGGTGAAGTAAAAAAGAAAATAAAATCAGGATACACTAATATGTTTAAAAGTTTGAAAATTTTACCCATTGACTTAAACAAAATTCAAGTTTTACTGAAACGAACTTTGGCTGCGCACGCGGTGAAGAAAATTACATTTAATACAGGTTGCGACCTTGAAAAGAACACCTGACCTAATATGTCCACGCATTTGTCATTATAAATTAAGTAGTGTATAGTGTAGAAAAGGTAAAGTGACTGAGTCGTTAGAGCACCGTGTTCGAGACCTGTCCACGACTAATTCTGGCCATTACGTGATGGGTTCCCAATAAGGACGAAATCGGTCTACTGGATGAATTGTCTTTTCTTCATTATACAATATATTTCTTTAAAATTGAAAAAATGAATTTACATAATGGATCAGGTGTTTATATCAAGATCGCAACCTTGATTAAAAATAAGTTGCATTGAAACTGGAAAAATTTAAAAACGATTTAAAATTAATTTGATTGGTGGAGAAAAAACTGACTTAAAACACATTAGTGCAATATTTGTATGGTTTAAAATACGTTTTGTTAATTTGTGCTGAATATGCCGTAGTTGTCAAATAATTAGTATAACCTTTTCTGTTAAAATGTGTTCGGGCACAGCACGTTGCCAATTAGCCAAAATTATTTTGAAATTTGTTATTTTTTCAGCAAAAGCTCTATCTGAACTCCATTTATTATCAAGTGGTGTTAAACTGTAGCTGTGCATTATATCACTACGTAAAAATAAAGCCTAGCTGAACCCAGAAAAGTGTCAATCGAGAATACTGGGTTTAAATGATGTTTAATCTTTACTATCTTTTGACCTGGATAGTGTACAAACACTTAAATCAGTCGGTATTTACTGGTGTTTTCAATGAATTTAGCTTAAATGGGAATCGGAGTTATCGATCCCTGTCACTTTGGCCATGCTAAATTAAATCGGCATTTTCACGTGTGCTATACTTGCGATTGGCCAACATCGCTTCAAGGTGCAAAAGTGAGCTATTTTTTTAGTTTATTCAATATTTCCAATGTTTTCTAAGAGATACTTTAAAGTATGATTAAAATTTTCGTTATCAAAGATTCCATTTTGTTAACAGATAAAAGTTTAGTAAAACAAAGGAGCTACTACTCGTCAAATGTTGTACATTAGTCAAAATGAAAATCCTTTATGTGGAGATAACTTGCTTTCCTGTGCAACAAAGCGAAGAAAGAAAAAAAATTTCTTCTTGACATGATTTTGTTTACAGACAAATGTCGCAATAAATTCGTACTTGATTTTACTTCGGTATTATTACATAACTTACTCCTTGTAACAGATCTATGAAAAAGTTTGTCAGCCAACGTTGCGAATAATGGGTATTATTCGCAAGGATACAATATTAACAGAGCGGTTACTGGTTAAAAGCGTAAAAATAATATTTACATATGCTATTCAACGCAAATCCAAATTAATTACACGATTGTCCTAGAGAAACTTTTTTTAATATTCGAAGCTGAGCATAACTACATGCATAACTCCAATTCATCAATATGCAAATAAACACATAAATACATACATTATTTCGTACATTTCTACATACTCAAACACACACATATATATATATATATATATATATATATATATATATATATATATATATATATATATACGTGGATTCACATTTACATGCATACAAATATGTATACCTACTTACATACAAGCATATATATATAAACACATACATGCATGCATACCTAAATAGATACATAGATACATACACACAGGTATAAATTAATACATAATTAATTACTCACAAACATATTTAATTATATACACACTTACGTACGTACAGAAATGCATATATAAACATACCTACATAAATACACACAAAAAACATATATACATATATGAATGCATACATATATGAAAATAAGCATGCATAAAAACATACATACTGATTTACATATACACACAAGTAAATTCATTTATCAATTCATTCATACATACCCACAGACCTACATACATAATTACAAGCATACATACATACTTATATACATACGTACACACATAGATACATATACAGAGGTTAATATGCATACTACCGCACATACATTCATACACACATACATATACACATGCATTTTTATATTAATATTTACACATGTACATACATTAATACATACATTCATAAATGCATTATACTCCTCATTCGATTTACCTATAGCATCCGTAATTATTTAGCTTAAAATAAAATGGGGTGAGAAATTATGACGAATATTAATTAGTTGTGGATCAATAAACATTAGCGTTGACTCGGGTAATTGAACTTCGTCTCTATACACTTATAAAAATATACTTTTTTGGATTCTTAAAATGAGAGAGATTTAAGATAATATCAATTACAAAGATTTTCTCTAATGCGTTTGTTGTAACATAATTTGGCACATGAGTTCAGTTCTCATTGTTTACTCGCCTGAACAATGTTTAACTTTTCACTGAAATCTCAAATTTAATCAAGGACTATCATCAACCAACAATAGTCAGGAAATAACCGGAATATTTGTGCACACGTGCACAACTAGGCACAAAAAGTCACTATGTTATAATTAAATCGTTTGCAAACTTCTTTTGGTTATTTAAATAAAAGTACAGAATTAGCACCTTGCTATCTAACAGTCAAAAATGGCAGATTTATAAAATTACCATAACTGTCCAGTGGGCTATGTAGGACGGACTGGTCGATTACGCAAAAAGCGAATTCAAAAGAATTTTTGACTAAACTCAGCTGTCCAATTGGAATATATTTGACCAATAACTGAGCACATTGTTCATAAAAATCACATTCCAAATCAGGTGGATCTCCAGGTGTTTCTGAAAACAGAGAACGAAAAAGAATCGCGAACTGTCAAAGCTGTCGTAGGCAAAATACTAAATCTTCAACTAACTAAACAAAGGAAATGTGTACAATATTTGAATGTGAACTGGCGAATTTTGAGTGTGTGTGTGTGTGTGTGTGTTTTTGTGCGCGCAGTGACATGTGTGTTTCTAGATTCCTGAATGTTGCGATAGAAAATATTTGTTTTTTCTGATATAATCCCTTTCGCTCACCTAAATGGTCCATTTTCAAGTGTGTCGAGTTTACCTGATCGATACTAGTAATCAAGGCCACTGTTCGCACTAACACACGAAATTTCCCACGTAGTACTCTTTTCACAATCGCAAAATGCCACCAAAAAGGACGGTTTTATTTTGTTTCCAGAAATGCAGCTAATGTGACCTTCTTCACGAACGAATTTTTAAATACAAAATGTAGAATATTAGTTAAATGATTGCAGTTGTATCTGGTGTAAGCAATCACATACAAAGCATCGCTTTACTAGTTGTGGTTGTATCTGACTTTTTGGATCACAGCCTGTGTAAGAATTAATTTGCTCGCATCGGAAAACGTATTTGTTGCTTCCTTTTGGCGCTTCGCAGTAGAGGATTAAAAATTGACTGCATATATTTCCAAAAGTTAGACTAAAGCGCATAAAGAAAAATTTTTTAAGTTATTCATTTGTAGGAGAAAATTATTTTCTGAAATCAAATGATTTCAACGGTTTATTTACACAATGTTACTTTCTTTACCAATTGAATTTCAGAAGTCGAGTAGCGCAATAAGTGATATGCGGAAGTCCGCCTTGTCAGCGCGCTATCTATTATGTGCCACATCTCTTTCTTCCTTTAATTATATAATTAACAAACATGGGTTTCGTGGGCGATGAGGACAATTACCATAATCAAGATTGTGGTCTTGGTATAAAAATATGACCTTATATGTACGCATACCTGTCAGTATAATCTAAGCTTTGTATAGTGTAGAAAAGTCAATTAACCCAGTGGACCGGTTCGGTCTTATTGGGATCTCTTCACGTACTAGCACGCCTGCTTCGAAATATGGCGTTATAACCACTGAGCCATCCTGCCGCATTAATTATAAATATTTCAACTTCCAAATTACATAAAAATGGAAGTATGTATTAGGTGTTGCGAACCCAGTAACAAATTAGTTCAGTTGTATCCAGAAGGATAACCCAAACACAGCATGAACGGAAAATATAATCTCATGCACATTCGTTTCGTGCTTACTGGCGACTCATCAGTAGGAGCAGGTATTACGCCCTTTAACCACTATATATTTTGGTCAAGAATGTGGGATAAAAGGACGGTACAATCTCCTGACCATTTCGGTACAATAAGGTTGGTGTCGGTTACTAACACAATAGCCATGGTGTTAGTATCCTTTACAGACTCGGTATATATATTATATAGTGAGAGTTAGCGTTCAAGTCGCATTGTCGTAGACTATACGGTGTTAGCTTCACTATTGCAGGTTTACACATTCGTCCTATTATCCCACACTCGTCACCAAAATATATAGTAGTTAAAGGGCGTAATACTGGCTCCTACTGATGAGTCGCCAGTGAGCACGTAACGAATGTGCATGAGATTATACTTTCCGTGCATGCTGCCTTTGGTTTATCCTTCTGGTCACGACTGAACTAATTTTTTACTGGGTTCGCAACACCTAATACATACTTGCATACATATTAGTTCTCCGCAACAAACTTTATTTAACATAAAAATGTATATAAATTTATAATTTATGAAATAATATGAAGTGCACCATTGTGTTGAAAATTTTGGAATTATGCTTGATGACGAATGCTGTTCTATGATGCATATGTAACGGTTTGTACAAACACGAAGAAAAAATGCACGAATGAAAATAGAAAACAACCAATTGCACTTTTTCCGTTTTACTGAATACGTTTAGACTTTGTTATGGCATTAATTTTTGCATTTTCCTTTGCTAATATGCCTAAATATTTTCATATTAAATTAACGAATTGGAGCAATTCTCAATCTGTCCTCACTCTTCGTCATTCCGGTTGATCGTGCGAAATAATTTGACATTTGCACCTGTATATTGTGTTGCAAACCTGGTAATAAATTAGTTTAAAAAGAATCAGCGGGATAAATCAAATTCACTATCAACGAAAGGTATAATTCAATTTACACATGCGTTTCAGGCTAACTGGCGATTCATTTGATGGAACCATCACCATGCCCTGTACCAACTATATATTTGGCCAATGAATGTGAGAAAATTGATAGATACATTCTTTTATACGATAGTATATACAAGCATTAGCGGAAATAAAATATAACATTTTGGTCAATGCGAATTTGAAGCCAACTCGCTATACATAACATATACCGAGCCGTGAAGTGTGTCATCAAAATGTTTACGGAGTGGTTATACGATACCAACACAAGGGGTCCCAAGGTATGCTAAATTTCACGCACCATTGCGGCTGGCGGTTGTTTTGTTATGTTGTTCGACGTCTGATTAAATAAAATGGGATTGGTGCTTACTTTATTCTCGCAAACTTGATTTTAAGAATTGTTACCACCACTCGTGCAATCAATTATAGTTAGTGCGTTGCGGCTGGCGGTAGTTTTCTTATTTTTTTCGACGACTGGTTTAAAACAATGGGATAAGTGCTCCTTTCAAGCTCGCAAACTTGATTTAAAGAAGAATATTAACTGTATGTAGCTATCACCACACACACACATACACACACACACATATATATATATATATATATATATATATATATATATATATATATAGATAGATAGATAGATAATACAATTAAACAGTAATTGATTGCGCAGGTGGTGGTAGCAGTTCTTTAAATCAAGTTTGCGAGCTTGAAGTAAACACCAATCCCATTGTATTTAACCAGTCGTCGAACAGCATAACAAAAATACCGCCAGCCGCAATGCACTGACGCGTTTCGACCTTCCATGATCATCATCAGAGTACGAGGGCAGCTTCTTTTACTTTATTTTTTTGCCAATCCAATGGAACGTTTATTGATTCTGGTTTAATGGGTGTTTGTCATTGTCTGAATGGAAGAAAGCTGTTGCTGTTCATGTAGGATCAGTAAGCACGAAACACACGTCTACATGAAAGTACAACTTCAGATCAACGTGGCTTTGGTATACACTTCGGATCACATTTGAACTTATTTGTTAATAATTACGCAATACCTAATGCATAATTTATGTATACCAGTTCGCCAAAACAAAGCACGAAACGAATGGGCATGAGATTATACTTTCCGTTCATGCTGCCTTTGGTTTATCCGTCTGATCACAACTGAACTAATTTGTTACTAGGTTCGCAACACCTAGTACATACTTGCATATGCATTAGGTCTCCACAACAAACAGTATTTAACTGTAATATATTTAATTGAATGATGTCATGCTTACCACGAAATGTGATGATTGATATCGATCAAGGCCAGAGTGTATGGATTTACTGGAGTAACAGGTGTTCGGAAATTTTTGTAATTCGCAATTTCGGTGAACTATAGCATAAATTGATATCCATCATGTTGGTACCTTGTACCGACTCGTAATACATAGTGTTAGTACCATGTAACTTTTCGGTAAAATAATGTTGGTATCGGTTACTAACACAATAGCCATAGTGTTAGTACCCTTTACAGACTCGGTATACATATTATATAGTGTGAGTTAGCGTTGAAGTCGCATTGTCGTAGACTTTTTATGATGTTAGTTTCACTGCAGCAGTTTTATACATTCGTCTAGGAGATTGTACCGTCCTATTATCCCACATTCTTCTACCAAATATATAGTGGTTAAAGGGCGTAAGACCGGCTCCTACTGATGAGTCGCCAGTAAGCACGAAACAAATGTGCATGAGAATATCCTTTCCGGTCATGCTGCCTTTGGTTTATCCTTTTGGTCAGAACTGAACTAATTTGTTACTTGGTTCGCAACACCTAATACATACTTGCAAATATATATGAAAATTGTTGTTGGTTTGAGCGATTATTTGTCAGTCGGTTAATTTCATTTAAACTTTTGAATTTTAAGTTCAGGTGCTTGGTGTTTAACATAAATAGTGTCCTGTATGTATAATAGGTTTTAGACTGTACTTAGTGTATTTTTGAGTAATATGTTAATTTGGCTGTGTGTCCAGTTTTAAATATATACTCTAATTTAACTGATTTTTCTCATGGTGCCAGACTTGTTAAAGCAATTTCTGCGGTATATGATGCTAGATTTTGCTTCATTATACAAATTTTCGTGTATATGCAGAAACACACATATTTAGGACGTACAAAATTACAATTAATTAAGGAATCTCTGCTTTATTTCTTGCTCAAAATTATTGTAAGGTGCGGAGTTGGAAATTAATCAGTGAACCTATGTATAAATACCTATTGTGATCTCAAACGCGAGGAAAAGTAAGAGCATTGGAAAGTTTTAATTTAAATATCGGCCAAAATTTAGCTGACTTCATTAGACGAATGTTGTATTTAAAAAAATTCAATGTGTCTGACGATAGAAAGTGCATTAGGCGAACAAACTAACAACTTAACGAACATTTACCATAAAAAATTGACCTATTAAGTAATTATATTTTTCAGTATAAACTAAGAATTTTATAATGTAGTAAAGGCAATTAATCCAGTTGACCGGTTCTTTCCGCATTGGTAAATCGTCTCGTACTGTACAGAATATGCGGCGAACATCAGAGCCCACATTTCTGTGCTCTAGTAAAAGATTCAGAAATTAGAAGCACCATCCACTAAATCACACATTTATGAAAAAAATTGTTTAAGATTTTGTGACATGTAAAATTCCACTTTTGTTATCAAACTATCTTAGAATGATAGTTAAATACTGTTTGTTGCGGAGAACTAACATATATATATATATATATATATATATATATATATATATATATATATAATATATATATATATATATACAAGTACGTATGAGGGTGTTGCGAACCTAGTAACATTAATTCAGTTGTGACTGAAGGATAAACCAAAGACAGCATGAGATTATACATTCCGTTCATGCTGCCTTGGTTTCTACTCCTGTCACCTGAACTAATTTGTTGCTAGGCTCCCTTTCTCCTGCATATATATATATATATATATATATATATATCTATATAGCTCTAAACATGCTCTAAACATGCTCGAAACATGCTCTAAACAGTGGTTTACATAAAGACAAGGTTAGGTTTTTGAAACAACCTGAAATAGTTTAAATGGCACAAAGCAGTCGTAGTTGGGAAAAATACACAGATAAGCATAATAATCTGACCTAAAATAGACGTGAATATTTATATTAATCAGAAGATTTGATGAGCCCAGCTATAGTACTGTTGCATGCAAAACAATTATCTAGACATAATGAAGCTCTAGAAAAGAACATCACTATTCGTATGAAATTACTCCCACATGCTCAGTGTAACCACTCTCGTGTATTGCACAAACAAAATAAATTCAGTAAATTTTCATTTCTTCATTTGTCAAGCCACAAACCGTCTGAAATCATTTAAGGATTTGTTTAAATAAGATTATTAGAATTCTGGTATTGGGAAATACACGGATCAATTTCGTTCTATCATTTTAATCAGTGTTTTATCTAATTAAATAACTGCTAAGTATACCTTATTTTTCAAATGTTTCCCATGAAAATTAATTGGGAAATTTTTGAAACACTAAAAGAAGGCAACCTTGATAGGTGTACACGACGAATTAGTTATAAAATATCATAAAATTAAAATTTTTAAATCAAAATAGCACTACAGATTTGAAGAATTGTTATCACCAGCGGCGCGATTAATGATTATGTAATAGTTTAAAATTTTTAAACAGTATTAATTTGAAAAAAATCACAGATGACTGCAAAAGCCACAGAATATAATTAGCGCATAGATTGAGCCTGAATCGATCAGCTTCACGGAAGACGAAAAGAAAAGGTTTCACTACGCGTGATTGTGAATAAAATAAACGGTACCACTGTGTTCTGCAAAGATTATTGTACAAAGTATGTTACAAAACCGTAGACCATAAGAAAATGCCAACGAAATGGATTAAAAATTACAAAAAAATTGATGATGATGATGATGAAGAAGAAGAGGATGAAGAGGATTAAGATGAGGATGTTTATGATGATGGTGATGATGAAGATGGTGAATAGGAGGAGGAGGAGGATAAAGATGAGGAGTATGATGACAATGATGATAACAATGACGATGATGGCGAGAATGAGGAGGATACCGATGATGATGCTGCTTCTGATGATGATGCTGATGATAATGAAGGAAAAGAGTTAAAGGATAATGATGAGGGTGATGGAGAGGATGGTGATGATGATGATGTTGATGAAGAAGAGGTTGAGGATAATGATGATGATTATGGTGATGCTGCTCCTGATGATGATGAAGAAGAAGAAGAGGAGGATAATAATGAGAATGATGATGATGATGATGCTGATGTTGATGAGGATGTTGATGATGAAGAAGAGGAGGAGGAGGATAATGTGCAGGATGATGGTGAGAAGGATGATCATGATGATCATGATTAAGGTTAAAATTACACTTACTTCATAGGCTAAAGATGAAATCGTGAAAATAGTGGAACAACGAGACTGTGGTTAAATTATAGACATAAATTGTCAACTTGGATCAACAAGGGTTGATTACCTAATAACAATTTATTTTAAACATAATTTATAGTTCAAATAATGTTGGGTTTCGCCATAAATGTCTGCATAATATCACCGGTATTGCAGAGTGCATTTGAGAAACGCGTAAACTTTGAAAATGTGAATTCAGATGGATACATGAACTAATTATGCGAAAGTAGATTTAACACTTATGACGATTATTTGAAGTTGATAAAGATTTCCTTGAGATGCCATTTCTAGTACGCTAGCTTTTGGCTGTATCTCGATGGAACTACGATAATAATGAAGTGGATAATAATAGATTGGAGGGTGTGTGCAAAACTTAGGTGATAGATTAGGTATTTATTTAAATCAAGGTTTCGATACTGATATAAACACTAATCCCATTACACACACATATATATATATATATATATATATATATATATATATATATATATATATAAATATATATATATAATGATCGTTTCTATTTTCACCCTTTTTAAAATTGTAAGAACAAAACAACGTACTCCATGGAATAACATTTTTATTAATCGTTATTAATAAATGTTATTCCATAATTCTACGTCATTTATATATATATATATATATATATATATATATATATATATATATATATATATATATATATATATATATATACGTTTGTCAATATAACCTAATCACTGCATAATGTATAAAAGACAATTCATCCAGTTAACCGACTTCGTCATTTATGGAATCTCTTACATAAAAAGGATCCTGATATATATAAATTTGCCAATATATACTAAGCACAGTATTGTGTAGAAAAGGAAATTCATTCGATTTCGTCCTTTATGAAATCGCTTCAAATGCTGTTAGTATTTGCAGCGAACAGTGTTCGAGCATGGGCACGTCTGCCGCAAACAATTCTCAATTAATTGCTAACTGAAGTATTAGGTTGTACTTCATTTCAGTTGGAGCCTACATGAAATCTTTTTAGACCGAAAGCTTCAGCTAACCATCCCCATTCTTTCATTATAAGACAAACACCACATTTCTTGCTAAATATTTAAATAATTAAACGAACAATTGTTGTACAGGACATGTTAACAATTATTTAAACCAAGGCTGTGATCTTCTTCAGGTAGCGCAGTGCCTCTCCTATGGTGTAAGTTGCACGGGAGATGTTAAAAATTATTTAAAACAAGGTTGTGATCTTCTGCAGGTAGCACAGTGCCTGTTCTATGGTGTAAGTTTTTGGGTGACTGGTTGGAACTTTAAGTGTACATACGCTATAATTTAAGGAAAAGCTAACCATTAGTTAGTTAGTATAGAACTAGAAAATGTTTGTAGCTTGTGACAAATTGGCTCGATGATTTCAATTATCAAATGACGGAGCAGATGTGCCAATGCTCGAATCCTGTGTGTGGCAAATTCTGGATAGCACAATAAATGTTCCAAAATTGTCAAAACTCTTCTCTTGCAGGAATTGGTTTTTCTGGATTATGGAATGCTTATTTATCTAGATCGCAACCTTGATTTAAATATTTTCTATCTCCTCTCCTGCGACCAATATAACGTTTAATTCTACAAATTTTTAACTAGTGTAGTATTAATTTCAATCAAGTTTCGAAGCTTGAAGTAAACACCAATCCCATTGTATTTAACCAGTCGTCGAACAACATAATAAAACTACCGCCAGCCGCAACGAACTGACGCGTTTCGAACTTCCATAATCATCATCAGAATACGATGGCAAACTGACTATCGAGAATCAGTCCGCATTGAATATATATGGAAATCAAATTTAGATAGGCGGCTCTCACATCTAGCAGTCTCGCATACATTGAACTTGACTGGAAATGTCGGCTGCACAATTTCTATGCAGTCACGAACATTAAATGTTTGCAGCTTTTGCCACATATACATATATATAGGCAATACAATTTAACAATAGTTGATTGCGCGGTTGGTGGTAACAATGCTTTAAATAAAGTTTGCGAGCTTGAAGTAAACACCAATCCCATTGTATTTAACCAGTCGTCGAACAGCATAGCAAAACTACCGCCAGCCGCAACGCACTGACGCGTTTCGACCTTCCATGATTATCATCAGAGTACGACGGCAAACTGACTATCGAGGATCAAACGTATTGAATATATATGGAAATCAATCAGCGTATTATTTGTTCTATAATGACAGATTTGGGTGTGTCTATTTGGAATTTTGTGTCTAAAGAAACAATGTATAGTCTCTACCTGAAATAAAGACTATCCACAAAACTTCAGTTAGTCTATAACTAAAAATTGTATGTAGCGTACAGAAAAGTGGATCAGTGGTTAGAATCACATACACCGAAGCAGTTCTGCCAAAATTCGAGTTATGTGTGAGGCAAATTCTGGGCAGCACATGAAACGTTCCAGTTTAGAACGAAACCGGTCGGCTACAGGAATTGCCTATTTTACCTTATACATTGTTTATTTTACACTGAAAAATTTGTATATAATGAGATTGGTGTTTATATCAAGATAAAAAACTTTATTTAAATAACCTTTACCACCGGCCGTGTAACGAATGATCACTGATTAAACCAAATTATATACCTATTTTTTGGATGATATGCTTCCGTGCACTGACACTCTGAGTAGGTATGCTTCAATAGTTTTGCTATAGCCTGATTTAAATTGAAAGATGACATCATCATGTGATTGCAATATAACTCGCAAAAATGAAAATTGTCCTTCAATGCAAAGGTTTAAATATTAAAAATCTTTGTCGAAATCCCACGACTTTAGCCTGATAAAATGAATCCATTTAACGCGACAAGAAAAGTCTAGTTGATAATTATGAATGCAATACTTACGACGATCTACCTGAGCTCTAACTTTTGCCAATCAAACGTATAAGTTTACGATGTTTTTCACGACAGGATGTTGCACATCTGCCTCGAAGAAGGTTAGTTTGTACACTACCCACGTTTCCAACTTTATAATTGGATACCTGATTCTAAATGCTTTTTTCAACATTATTGTATATATTTTTTTTCCGTCGATATAATTGTTGAACTCACACACAGTTTTAATGTAATAATAATTCAATCAGTCCTTCGCCTACCTTCATCACGATCCACGTTTCTTGCATGTAACTTTTATAAATTTAATATTTCTTAATTCGTTATGAAGTGTAACATTGCTTAATCAACTTCAAAGCTAACTGAAAGCGTTCTTTGTAATAAAATTATGCCCTGATGTGGAGGGCAATTTTGGTAATTTTCTTGTCTGGCTATTCTTACCTATTGATTCATATCTCGATTAAGCTTATTATTTTTACCAACTTTTAATCTTATTCCCGAGCATGATTTACCTACTGGAATGCATGCATTAGATTGCCAACTCCCTAACAAACAAGGTTACCCTTAACTATGTCATTTAAAATGGTAAGAAGAAAATCAAAAGTCTGGAACATGCAAAGGTTAATTAAATTTCAGTCACTGAAGGTTCATTTTCATGTGTATCCAAGTGTGTGGGATTATATCTAACTGAATACTAAGAAGTCACATACATATACATGATACACGATTATCTAGTGCAATTTCAGCAATGTATATAAGATCAGCAAGTCTTAAGTATAAATAAAACCCGTTACACATAGTTTTGCACTTGTTTTAATAATTTGTCTTTACTTAGTGTAATGAGCAAATTGTTGAAAAACACGCAAAGAAAGGGGGACCAAAAATAACCAAATAAAAAATAGGGTGAGTGAACAGAATCACATTGCTCGACTTATAACATAATTCAAAAGTAAATAAAATGTCTATCAAATTTCAATGTAGACGGGATCAATAAATTTTAAAATGATTTAGTCATCCCTTTGCTGGTGTTAAATATAAACCATATTTGGTGGGCTTTAATTATAGATATTTTTCTATCTTTTTAGAAATAATTTAATATATTTAGATACTGCTTGCGATTAGGTGTTGCACACAGTAGTAAATCAGTTTAAATATAACTAGAAGGACAAACAAAAGAGAGTGTGAATGGAATGTATAATCTAGGTCACATTCGTTACGTGCTTACTAATGACTCACCAGTAGGAGTCGATACTAGGCCACTTACTCACTATATATTTGGGTGAGAAATGTGTGAAAATACAAATCTGTAAACCTACAGTAGGGAAGCTAACTTCATAAAGTCTTCGAAAATCCAAATTCGAAACGAACTCATTATATATAATATATATGCCGAGTCTAGTCATATTAGAAATAATGTAGTTTCAAAGGCACTTGACAGCTAATTTACCAATTTATCACAAATATAAAATTATTTGCCAGAAGAATTTATCAAAATTCTCTTAAAGATAACATATGCAAAAATCAAACATAAATGTTGAATTGATTCACTTAAAAGCGGTGTATTTTTAATTAAACATTTCTTGTCAAGTATGAAGATTTACGTTGCCATTACTTATTATTACTAATGTATAAAATCATTCAACCTGATTGCATGATAACTAAAATATTATTTGAGAATTAGCATCACTTTCATGCAGGTTACCATTGGCTCGGATTAATGAAACAGGGTTTTTATTATTTAAAAGAATCAGTTTGGGCGACTAGGAATAGATTATTTACCTCGTCATTGTTGTACCCAAAGAATTGAAGACTGTGGATGAAAACATCTTGGAGAATTCTTTAAATAAATTTTCCGTGATTGAAGTAACCATCAATCCTATTGTATTTAACCAGTCGTCGGAAAATATATCAAATCTACCGTCAGTCACACGCACTGACGCGCTTCGACTTTCCATGATCATCATCAGAGTACGACGGCAAACTGACTAGCGAGGATCAAACTGCATTGAATATATATGGAAATCAAATTTAGATATGCGGCTCTCACCTCTAGCAGTCTCGCATACATTGAACTTGACTGGAAATGTCGGCCTGCACAATTTCTATGCAGTCACGAACACTAACTGTTTGCAGCTTTCGCCACATACACACATATAAGGAAATTCAATAAAACAATAATTTATTGCGCGGGTGTAGGTAACAATTCTTTAAATCAAGTTTGCGAGCTTGAAGTAAACACCAATCCCATTATATTCAACCAGTCATCGAACAACATAACAAAACAACCGCCAGCCGCAACGCACTGACGTGTTTCGACCTTCCATGGTCATCATCAGAGTACGACGGCAAACTGACTATCGAGGATCAAACCGCATTGAATATATATAGAAATTAAATTTAGAAATGCGGCTCTCACCTCTAGCAGTCTCGCATACATTGAACTTGACTGGAAATGTCGGCTGCACAATTTCGATGCAGTCACGAACATAAACTGTTTGTAGCTTTCGCCACATATACATATATAGGCAATAAAATTTAACAACAAATGTTTGCGCGGGTGATGGTAACAATTCTTTAAATCAAGTTTGCGAGCTTGAAGTTAACACCAATCCCATTGTACTTAACCAGTCGTCGAACAACATAACCTTGGAGGATCTTCATTCTAGCCTAAATTGGGAAAACCAAAAGTGATTATATTTGAAAATTCAAAAAAGTATCTATTTCACTATGAATTAGAAACCAAATGCACCAAGCTCCTAAAATTTAAAAAAATCCTTCATCGTTTTTACAGTTTAAAATTTAGTTGCCAAAGTTTGTTTTTATGAACGTCTTTTACAATTATTTTCATTTTCCGTGATTGAAGTAACCACCAATCCTATTGTATTTAACCAGTCGTCGAACAACAGAAAAACTACCGCCAGTCACACGTACTGACGCGTTTCGAACTTCCTTAACCCTCATGAAAGTTCGAGGGTAAACTGACTAGCGCTGAAGAAACCGCAATGAACATATATGGAAAGCAAAATTAGATATGCGGCTCTCACCTCTTGTAGTCCCGGATATGTTTGACTTGACTGAAAACTGTGGCTGCACAATTCTTTGCTTTCACGAGCATAAAATTTTAGCCGCTGTCGCCAAATATCTATGGGTAATAAAATTAGACCATCTTTGATTGCGCGGGTGTTGGTAACAAATAATTAAATCCAGTTTTCGAGCTTGAAGTAAAGATCAATACTCTGATGATTATCATAGAAGATTGAAACACCCTTCAGTTAGTGTGACTGGCGATAGTTTGGCCACGTTCTTCTACGACTGGTTAAATATATGAAGGAATTGATCTTTACTTCAAGCTCGCAAGCTTGACTTGAATAGTTGTTACCACTATCGGCGAAATCCAAAATTGTTTAATTTTATTAAAATGTCCTATTCTCTTGCAGGCTTAACTGCTGATGTTTGCAATAAATAACTTTGCTTTGCCTGGTCTTATAAACATAGGAATATTGAAGATGGCAGTGGTTGAGGTACAAACAATTTGTCAGTTTCCAGATCACCATGTAATAATGAAAAAAATTAAATTCGTTTTGTTGCATAAAGTTTTAAGCTGTGTTCTGGACAATATTTGCATTAGAATTAAAAAATGAAGTTTGTACCTTAGACAGTTTGGAGTTTGTTGTTCATTCGTTTATTTAACAATACTCAAAAAATTAAATAAACTTAGCCACTTCAGCAAATTGTTGGAGTTTGACGAACATCTTATAATTGACATCACAATAAAAGTGGCTAACAATGCAATGTTTGCCTACCTCAGTTTATGAAACCTTCGTTCTTGCTGTAGTTGGGGAAAAATGCAGCAAACTCGAACGACCGGAAGAAAGTCCATTGTATCAAAAGGCGCACTTAAAAGAATAATAACGTTGTATGTAGGTACAGCTGATAGAATAGGTTTCAATTTTTTTTAATTTCAAGCGCATATACGAAAATCAATAAAAATCAATTTTTCAGACATGACGGAAACATAAATCTCAATTATTTGACGGCCGATAATATGGGATAACTAATAGCAGCGTCTTATTCCGTTTGCTTGTTTATTTCACGCTTTCTAAAAAGTATTTTACAGTAACTTAGAACGCGCATATAACTGGAGAACTCCGATGTCATTAACCTGAGAGCTAATTAATTACAATTCTAAATAATAAAACACGGTTGGCATTCGTTAAAATTGGCCATACCTTTATATCCCTTTTTGGTTTCCACAAAATTCTATGCGCAAAAACTCTTCCGATGGGTCATTTAGAAGTGTCAAAGGTGCTTACCTATCAAGGAGAATAACTACTGTAATGACAGGGAAGCATCTCGAAACACTTTAGAATTAAATTGAAATTAAATGAAAATTTGAATGAATAGAGGCGGCTTTTTGGCAATTAGAAATTACAAATACGGGCGTTTACCAGAATGATAATAACACTAATAATTTTAATTCAAGTGTTTACTTGAAGCTCGCAAACTTGATTTAAAGAATTATATATATATATATATATATATATATATATATATATATATATATATATATATATATATATATATATATATATATATATATATATATATGTGTGTGTGTGTGTGTGTGTGTGTGTGTGTGTGTGGCGACAGCTGCAAACAAGTTAATGTTCGTGAATGCATTGAAATTGTGCAGCCGACATTTCCAGTCTTGTACAATTGATGAGGGACTATGAGATGAGAGCCGTATTTAATTTTGTTTTTATATATATATATATATATATATATATATATGCCATGAGGTTTGATCCTCGCTAGTCAGTCTGCCGTCGTACTCTGATGTGTGCGACTGGCGGTAGTTTTGCTATGTTGTTTGACGACTGGTTAAATACAATTGGATTGGTGTTTACTTCAAGCTTGCAAATGTGATTTAAAGAATTGTTACCACCAGCCGCGCAATCAATTAATGTTTGCTTGCAATGCATTTGGACCTTTTTCGATGATTTGTAGGAAATACCATTAATACTCCAGTTTTGTATACTGTTAAAAGTTGAAAACACAATTCCTACAGAGTTATTTTCCATGTAATATACATGTAGTAACATGCAGCCATTGAATTTAACCAGTCGTCGAACAACATAACGAAATTACCGTTTCATTATTACTTTATTCTGGTAATTTACCGTCTGGTCTATCGGCTAACTTAAGTTGATCGATAACTTGCGCATATATAATGGTAAATAATATAAGGGTTCGACATTAACGGTTGTTTCTTTTTATTGTCTAATTAAGGCAAATTTATCACAATAAACAAAACTCGTAGTTTAGCCGCATTAAATGTGTGTGATAATGTCGCTTCAAATTTCTTCTGTGATGTGCGGGAAACGTGAAACTTATATCTAAAGTTTAGATAAGTCACTTATATTTTGGTCCTATAAGCGTATGTTCTTATGAAATTCCCCTTTTAACAATTGACTTAACCAATTGTCTAATATACACAATTTCCATTAGATAGCTTTTTCCTTCGGTGTATTTGTCGCCATTTGAATCTCGATTTAGCAATCTTTTTATTCTTGTAAATCAAACATGAACTGTTGACAATTTATTTTTAATTTAAGCGAGACCTCTATAAATCAAATCCTTTACAGACAAGGCTCGTTTGTTTTAAATTATTATCTTTAGTTTATCGTTAACATCTTTCGTTGGTAGTATATCTAGGGATGTATATAATCATCTATCTCTTCCTCTAACTTTAAACTGGTATTTATATGCGTTTTGTTTAAACACAAAAATCAGTGTTAGTGAGCGCGAATTATTTTGAAGACCAAAGAATCTGAAGAAAACACATTTTATCTCTACGCATGAAAAGAGTAATATAAATACAATTTTTTTATTTATTACTATTGATCGACGCTTGATTGCTACTGCTTTAGTCTTTCGTTTCTGTGAGGTGATTTTCCAACTTTTAAATAGTCCCTAATATGAGCCATTGACCTGTTTTCTCACACAAAGGTAGTCACTAAACCATCATGTTTTGTAAAAGGTGTAACGACACAAATAAATTGCCGACATATTGCGTAAATTAAATTCAATTTGATTTACGTTGCACCATTGAGAAAGAAGCGACACTTGCCGTTAACCAATAGTGTGCTTTGCGTCACGTGTGCGCGCTGTCGTTTGTCATCACCTACGCTGATTATTGGATTGTCTTCATCCAACAATTGGCAACATCAGTGACACCAATCTTGTTGTTGTACAACCAGACGAGCCAATTAATACAGAACTTCAACGAAGTTTCCACATCGAGATTATAACGCAACAACAGAAGGAACCACAGCCCAAGTCAACCCAAGGCTCTAGGATCGTTTACACTGAAGGATCTTTCTCGGCATTTGCCGGAGAATGCACGACCAGCCCTGTTAAGGGCCTCCTAACAGTACATAACTCTATATTTGGGGCACTTTAACCGAGTTTGTAACGTCGTACGGCATTTAATTGAAGCTGGGGCGTTTACAAATTTGGCGACCGCGCCAGGATACTGAGTACTGTACTGTTATTTTTGGTATAAATAAAATTGACTTTCCTTTTCATTTATTTGGGGTAAAAATAGATTAACATTTGCGTTTACGTCTTCTTGACTGTGGTCGTGGTCTTCTGGGAATTTTGTTTTGTATACATGTTCTCTCTAAAGTCGTGGTCTTCTGGGAATTTTGTTGGGTATACATGTTCTCTCTAAAGTCGTGGTCTTCTGGGAATTTTGTTGGGTATATACGTTCTATCTAAAGTCGTGATCTTGGATTTTTTCGGATATATGTTCTATTCAAGTTTCCTACGTACAAACTGCACCAAACGTACTCGACAGACTCAATTGCAGAAGATTTCAATTGTTTGGAAGTTGTTACTGTGACGTGTTTTGTGGAGGAAATAATTCATCTGTGTTCTGCGCTCAGTCAACTGCAGGATTCTCTTTCAACTGTGGAAGTTGTTAGTGGGTAAGCGTTTCGTTAATGTATATTTAAACATTTTCATCTTGCTTATAAATTTATGATTTTAAGATCCCGTAAGATTGTTAAAATGTCAGGTCCAATTTTAGATATTGATGTTCCTGTTTGGAATGGAGATAGTGAGCTATTCTTTATGCGCGTAGACTCCGCTTTCTCCCCGTTTCCTGATTATGACAGTCATCAAAAACTGTCGAAGGTTTTTGCTAAACTACCTTCTGAATTGCAGCGATGGATTTATCCTAAGCTTGAGGCCATTATGAAGCTACCTAATCCCATTTTGGGCCTACAAAACGAAGTAGAATCCTTGCTTGGGTCCACAGAAACTGAGCAGATAATAAATAAATATGCGCAGTTAGACATGCCAAACCTTGGCCCCATCAAAATTTTGAGGGAATTACGGAAACGTTGGTATAAAACCAATATTTCTGACCGTGAGGCTAGGGTTGTTTTTATTAACAATCTTCCAGACAGCTTCCCAAAACTCTCTCTATAGATGGCTTATCTGAGAGATGTAAGTTAGAATATAGGGTTTTGGAACTCAAGGTGAATCCGTCATTCTTTTTTTCATCCCCGCAAGATGATAGGCTCTCCTCTTTAGAGAGGACAGTGGCGAACATGGCTTTAGTTCTAGAAGGATTGACCATAACGAAATCCGAGCTAAATCAAGTGAGTGCTCGACCCAAATTCGTTCCTAGATCTAATTATAACGGTAGGCGGCGATCGAGATCCCCGCAATCCTTTAACAGATATGCCACAGAGAACTGGTGTTATAACCACCAGAAGTTTTTTTATTCATGCCAAGTCAGTCTTTGTCGTTCCGAAGAATTTCCGATCGTACAGAGCCTGCGGAGATTACCGTAGGCTAAATTTAGTGACAAAATCTGATGCATATCCTATTCCAAATAGTTACACCTTACTTGAAAAACTCAACGGCAGCAATTTCTTCTCAGTGATTGTCCTCAGACAAGCCTACCATGACATACCGGTTGCACCAGAGGATATTGAAAAGACTGCAGTCATCACTCCATTTGGCCTTTTCGAATATCTTTACGTGCCTTTTGGACTTAAGTGTGCTACACACATATTTCAAAGATTCATGGACAACATACTTTGTGACGACTCTGCTTATTGTATGTCATATCTCGATGACATTATGGTATTCAGTCCAGACTTAGAATCTCATGCCAAGCATCTACGAAATTTCCTGTCACGCTGATTATTGGATTGTCTTCACCAACAATCGGCTACATCAGTGACACCAATCTTGTTGCTGTACAACCAGCGAGACGAGCCAATTAATGCAGAACTTGAACGAAGTTACCACATCGAGATTACAACGCAACAACAGAAGGAACCACAGCCCAAGTCAACCCAAGGTTCTAGGACGTCTTCACACTGAAGGATCTTTCTCGGCATTTGCCGGAGAACTTATGACTGGCCCTGTAAAGGGCCCCCTAACAGTACATAACTGCATTTACGTGAAGCTGGGGCGTTTACAAAGGTAATTTTCTTTTTAAGCATACTAGGCATTCACTAAATTCATAATTTTAACTTCTGTAACTGCTTTTTGAACTATCTTCGATGGTCGGCTGAATCGAGGAATAGTTTATGTTTCTTTTATTTTTGGTCCTAAATAGCAAATATTTGCAATCAGTTGACCTACTAAGAAAAATGATTTAAAAAATTAACTTCATATAAAAATTTCCAGCCAGCTTATCATTATAATTTGCGTCCATACATTATATATATTTTCAATGGTTTGATAATTACAATCAACGTGAAATACGACTGAAATTACAGCATGTTTAATTGTATTAGCAGCAAATTTAATAACATTTTCTAAACCATTGATACGAAATCTTAATTTTGCTTACTGTGCTTTAAATGCATACCGCGATGAGGAATTATATGTTCTTGGCAAAAGATCCTATGTGTAGAGATTAAAATAATCTCATATAATGTTTAAAGCACCGTTCAGTAATAGAAGATTTCATTATCTATGGATTTATAAAGCAATCTAGTAACTTAAATAACTTTTAAAAGAAATTAAAACGCATATATATATATATATATATATATATATATATATATATATATATATATATATATATATGTGTGTGTGTGTGTGTATGTGTGTGTGTATAACTTTATTGCATATATGAATTAATGTAAGATCCGTATGTAAGTATTTTTAGCGTTCTTAGGAGACAAATCACTTTGCATCCATCCAATATCCTCCAATAATATAAATTATATGGTATTAAAAATTACTTAAACTAACGATGGATTTATGTAATTCTAAACAAGTAAATTTAATATTTTTATAGAAATAACGTCCTATAGGACAATTTTTTAAAAAACTTGTATGCTATGCCAAATTACGAATTTTGACTAATAAACGATTTACTGTATAACGCATATTCGAAACAAATAATTGAGTCAATTATTAGAAAATGAAGTAAAGAGAAACAGCCGTTTTCGGAACCAGAATAGAAAGCAGTTTGCAGAAACAATCACATTTTAGGGGCTACAGTTCCCCGCCTAGCACCAAACGAAAGTTGAAGCGTCATTAACACGCTCATTTAGTGCGGTAAAACAACTACTGTTATCCAACTTTTAATTACGACTCGTGCACACCGCGCTTTCTGCCAAAAGTTAGTGCAGTTCACCAAAAATGGAGCCTAACCAATACTCCATCGCAATTTCTGTTATAACGATATTCCTTAATTTAAGTTAAATAATCATTATTTATTTTTGAGACTTTACAGCGTCTGGAAAATCGACGCGTTTCAAAATCGCCCAGAAATAATTAATATTAGGCGAAATGTGAAGATATTTTGAATATTAAAAATAAGCCGTATTGAATAATGAGGTATATAATTCTGCCATTATTAGGACACAAAGAAATCAGACAAAACGTAATAATCGTGACCACTCTATTTAGATCTCCTTTAGTGTTTTCCAAAATTGAAGCGGCCGGTTCTAAAAAAAAAGGCATTTGTTTCAGTTTAACAACTTATCCGCAAAATCACACAAGCAGCGTTTTACATGCAATTTTCAGCGATATACCAACGGATGATTTTAAGGCCATCATAACTTCGTGTGGCCTTTGTACGTAATCGTTTTCGGCCTAAGGTGAGAGTTAGACTTCCTTTGATCTGTCGTTATTTAAATTAGAATTTAATATATATATATATATATATATATATATATATGAAATGGTAGTAATAATAGCAGTTGTGGTATTAATAATAATTGCATAAAGCCACACGTGCATTAATTTCTAATATTGACAGAGCTTACCAGCTGTCGGTAGAACACGCATCAGTGCACAGTACTGGGCCCTACCGCATAACATGCCGCTACAAACGCAGACAATAGAGGCGGTCAAGGGTAGCAAGATAGCTGTATGCCACATAGTGAACAAAAAATCAATTTACGAATTATGGTTTATCAGCTAAATACATCTTTATTTATATTCATGTCCAATATAAATAAATTTTTTTTAAATTTAAAAATCTGTGTAAAAGCCGTATGCATTTCTATGTACATATAAGAATATACAATTAAACAACAAGGTGTGCTAATCAGATGCACCTTGGGTATCAGCTCGAAATCAACTATGTCTTTCACGATTAATTGATGAAAACTATGTAGGCCTTTTGTACCGCCTAATCCAAATTAATTAGGCATTTCCGAATGACCTATCGCGAATTTACTAGGTAATGGATACAAAGTTCAAACTTCTATATCACAATTCTTAGACTTTGGATTTCAAACCAATTCCATATTTTGAAAAGTCATTCTGGGTTTATAAATTGCAGTCTAATTCGTTAGTTTATTTTTGTGCTAATAATTTTTCATGGCTTCTGCAATTTCTGCTAGCTGCTTTTATTATGAAAGTTATTTATAAATTCAAAGACAAAACAAGATAGAAATATGTAAACCTGGAGAGAGGGGGGTTTCCTTTTTTCACACTCTTTCCAGGTTTGCATAAAAGTTCTTGTTTGAAAACTTTTTTTGTGCCAATTATGATTAATTTCGAATAGGATAATAACTACATTAACAGAATATTGACATTTCAATGATTGTGTCAAATTCAGTTTTGCATCCACATCGGCCACCGCGCAACTCATCATTTTAACTTCGCATCTGGTTTCAACATGCTTTCCTTTTTAGTTGCTTGCCAAATGCAATAACGGTAAAATGTTAGTAATTTATGGAACACTGTTGATAAACACACTGAAGCCTGATTTAGGCAAGAAGAAAAATCAAGCTCGGGTATTAAGCCTGAACCTGAACTGGTGCACATAAATAACTGGAAGACACTCGTTTTCACAAGTCATCTTAGATTTACTGTTCTATCATCTTTGACTTACTTATGTCTATTGCTTGAAGCCCTGCTAAAATCTACATTGTACTGTGTCGTCGCCAGTTAGATCAGGTAGCACCGCCTGCTCAGTAAGAAAGCCAGATTTCATGATTACACAATCCATCAATTATTGAAAATATAATCCATTTAAAATAGACTATCCCATTGAGTGTTGATAAAATTTTACAATGATAACCAATCGTTAGTAATGATAACAATAATTGAAATAAACCAAAACGACTTTTCTAGAAAAATGACCTAATATACGAAAATGAGCAGTATTCAAAATCTAACATTACAAACATCAGTAAACTTTAATTGGTATACTGTCCATATAAGAATAAAATGTCTAAGCATTAGTCGTGCTAAAAAAACTGGAAAACTGCAAATAGTTTTCTGTTCATAAAAGAAAAAAATGACTAAACATCATCCGTGATATATATATATATATATATATATATATATATATATATATATATATTCTTTATAATGTCCATTTACTATCAATATTACACAGTATATTTCTAATTAGGAAGAAAAACAAAGTGGATAAAGGCCATTTATTTCGTATTAGTATTCAAGAAATAAATGGCCATTATCCACTTTGTTATTAATGTGTGTTTTCTTTCATTTAGAATATATATATATATATATATATATATATATATATATATATATATATATATATATAATTTAATTATTCATTTATTTATTTATCGCCACAAGTTGGGCCAGCGAGTTGATCCATTCGATGAACACAGTAAGAAAGCCAATTCACAAGGTTTAACAATCCATCATTTATTGAAATTATAATCCTTTAATTATGAGATAGTATTTTGAGTGTTGATCAAATTTTCAAGCCTTCGGAGATCGAATCAGCACCCAGTCACAACTAAGACGAACTCACTGCTTACTTGGAAGAGGGAATCAATCGGATCTTCGCGAACCTGTAAGGAAATAGACCGTTCTAGAAAAATGCCCTAATGTACGGAAATGAGCATGTGAAACCATGTGAATTGGCGTTCTTACTGTGTTTATCGTATAGATCAACACGCTGACCTAAATTCTGGTGATAAATAAATAAATAAATAAATAAATAAATTATATATATATATAATTTATTTATTTATTTATTTATTTATTTATCTATAGAATTTAGGTCAGCGTGTTGATCTATACGATAAACACAGTAAGAACGCCAATTCACATGGTTTCACATGCTCATTTCCGTACATTAGGGCATTTTTCTAGAACGGTCTATTTCCTTACAGGTTCGCGAAGATCCGATTGATTCCCTCTTCCAAGTAAGCAGTGAGTTCGTCTTAGTTGTGACTGGGTGCTGATTCGATCTCCGAAGGCTTGAAAATTTGATCAACACTCAAAATACTATCTCATAATTAAAGGATTATAATTTCAATAAATGATGGATTGTTAAACCTTGTGAATTGGCTTTCTTACTGTGTTCATCGAATGGATCAACTCGCTGGCCCAACTTGTGGCGATAAATAAATAAATGAATAATTAAATTATATATATATATATATATATATATATATATATATATATATATATATATATATATTATCTAAATGAAAGAAAACACACATTAATAACAAAGTGGATAAAGGCCATTTATTTCTTGAATACTAATACGAAATAAATGGCTTTTATCCACTTTGTTTTTCTTCCTAATTAGAAATATACTGTGTAATATTGATAGTAAATGGACATTATAAAGAATATATATATATATATATATATATATATATATATATATATATATATCACGGATGATGTTTAGTCATTTTTTTCTTTTATGAACAGAAAACTATTTGCAGTTTTCCAGTTTTTTTAGCACGACTAATGCTTAGACATTTTATTCTTATATGGACAGGATACCAATTAAAGTTTACTGATGTTTGTAATGTTAGATTTTGAAAACTGCTCATTTTCGTACATTAGGTCATTTTTCTAGAAAAGTCGTTTTGGTTTATTTCAATTATTGTTATCATTACTAACGATTGGTTATCATTGTAAAATTTTATCAACACTCAATGGGATAGTCTATTTTAAATGGATTATATTTTCAATAATTGATGGATTGTGTAATCATGAAATCTGGCTTTCTTACTGAGCAGGCGGTGCTACCTGATCTAACTGGCGACGACACAGTACAATGTAGATTTTAGCAGGGCTTCAAGCAATAGACATAAGTAAGTCAAAGATGATAGAACAGTAAATCTAAGATGACTTGTGAAAACGAGTGTCTTCCAGTTATTTATGTGCACCAGTTCAGGTTCAGGCTTAATACCCGAGCTTGATTTTTCTTCTTGCCTAAATCAGGCTTCAGTGTGTTTATCAACAGTGTTCCATAAATTACTAACATTTTACCGTTATTGCATTTGGCAAGCAACTAAAAAGGAAAGCATGTTGAAACCAGATGCGAAGTTAAAATGATGAGTTGCGCGGTGGCCGATGTGGATGCAAAACTGAATTTGACACAATCATTGAAATGTCAATATTCTGTTAATGTAGTTATTATCCTATTCGAAATTAATCATAATTGGCACAAAAAAGTTTTCAAACAAGAACTTTTATGCAAACATGGAGAGAGTGTGAAAAAAGGAAACCCCCCTCTCTCCAGGTTTACATATTTCTATCTTGTTTTGTCTTTGAATTTATAAATAACTTTCATAATAAAAGCAGCTAGCAGAAATTGCAGAAGCCATGACAAATTATTAGCACAAAAATAAACTAACGAATTAGACTGCAATTTATAAACCCAGAATGACTTTTCAAAATATGGAATTGGTTTGAAATCCAAAGTCTAAGAATTGTGATATAGAAGTTTGAACTTTGTATCCATTACCTAGTAAATTCGCGATAGGTCATTCGGAAATGCCTAATTAATTTGGATTAGGCGGTACAAAAGGCCTACATAGTTTTCATCAATTAATCGTGAAAGACATAGTTGATTTCGAGCTGATACCCAAGGTGCATCTGATTAGCACACCTTGTTGTTTAATTGTATATTCTTATATGTACATAGAAATGCATACGGCTTTTACACAGATTTTTAAATTAAAAAAAATTAATTTATATTGGACATGAATATAAATAAAGATGTATTTAGCTGATAAACCATAATTCGTAAATTGATTTTTTGTTCACTATGTGACAAACAGCTATCTTGCTACCCTTGACCGCCTCTATTGTCTGCGTTTGTAGCGGCATGTTATGCGGTAGGGCCCAGTACTGTGCACTGATGCGTGTTCTACCGACAGCTGGTAAGCTCTGTCAATATTAGAAATTAATGCACGTGTGGCTTTATGCAATTATTATTAATACCACAACTGCTATTATTACTACCATTTCATATATATATATATATATATATATATATATATTAAATTCTAATTTAAATAACGACAGATCAAAGGAAGTCTAACTCTCACCTTAGGCCGAAAACGATTACGTACAAAGGCCACACGAAGTTATGATGGCCTTAAAATCATCCGTTGTTATATCGCTGAAAATTGCATGTAAAACGCTGCTTGTGTGATTTTGCGGATAAGTTGTTAAACTGAAACAAATGCCTTCTTTTTTTTAGAACCGGCCGCTTCAATTTTGGAAAACACTAAAGGAGATCTAAATAGAGTGGTCACGATTATTACGTTTTGTCTGATTTCTTTGTGTCCTAATAATGGCAGAATTATATACCTCATTATTCAATACGGCTAATTTTTAATTTTCAATATCTTCATATTTCGCCTAATATTAATTATTTCTGGGCGATTTTAAAACGCGTCGATTTTCCAGACGCTGTAAAGTCTCAAAAATAAAGAATGATTATTTAACTTTAATTAAGGAATATCGTTATAACTGAAATAGCGATGGAGTATTGGTTAGGCTCCATTTTTGGTGAACTGCACTAACTTTTGGCAGAAAGCGCGGTGTGCACGAGTCGTAATTAAAAGTTGGATAACAATTGTTGTTTTACCGCACTAAATGAGCGTGTTAATGACGCTTCAACTTTCGTTTGGTGCTAGGCGGGGAACTGTAGCCCCTAAAATGTGATTGTTTCTGCAAACTGCTTTCTATTCTGGTTCCGAAAACGGCTGTTTCTCTTTACTTCATTTTCTAATAATTGACTCAATTATTTGTTTCGAATATGCGTTATACAGTAAATCGTTTATTAGTCAAAATTCGTAATTTGGCATAGCATACAAGTTTTTAAAAAAATTGTCCTATAGGACGTTATTTCTATAAAAATATTAAATTTACTTGTTTAGAATTACATAAATCCATCGTTAGTTTAAGTAATTTTTAATACCATATAATTTATATTATTGGAGGATATTGGATGGATGCAAAGTGATTTGTCTCCTAAGAACGCTAAAAATACTTACATACGGATCTTACATTAATTCATATATGCAATAAAGTTATACACACACACATACACACACACACACACATATATATATATATATATATATATATATATATATATATATATATATATATATATATATGCGTTTTAATTTCTTTTAAAAGTTATTTAAGTTACTAGATTGCTTTATAAATCCATAGATAATGAAATCTTCTATTACTGAACGGTGTTTTAAACATTATATGAGATTATTTTAATCTCTACACATAGGATCTTTTGCCAAGAACATATAATTCCTCATCGCGGTATGCATTTAAAGCACAGTAAGCAAAATTAAGATTTCGTATCAATGGTTTAGAAAATGTTATTAAATTTGCTGCTAATACAATTAAACATGCTGTAATTTCAGTCGTATTTCACGTTGATTGTAATTATCAAACCATTGAAAATATATATAATGTATGGACGCAAATTATAATGATAAGCTGGCAGGAAATTTTTATATGAAGTTAATTTTTTAAATCATTTTTCTTAGTAGGTCAACTGATTGCAAATATTTGCTATTTAGGACCAAAAATAAAAGAAACATAAACTATTCCTCGATTCAGCCGACCATCGAAGATAGTTAAAAAAGCAGTTACAGAAGTTAAAATTATGAATTTAGTGAATGCCTAGTATGCTTAAAAAGAAAATTACCTTTGTAAACGCCCCAGCTTCACGTAAATGCAGTTATGTACTGTTAGGGGGCCCTTTACAGGGCCAGTCATAAGTTCTCCGGCAAATGCCGAGAAAGATCCTTCAGTGTGAAGACGTCCTAGAACCTTGGGTTGACTTGGGCTGTGGTTCCTTCTGTTGTTGCGTTGTAATCTCGATGTGGTAACTTCGTTCAAGTTCTGCATTAATTGGCTCGTCTCGCTGGTTGTACAGCAACAAGATTGGTGTCACTGATGTAGCCGATTGTTGGTGAAGACAATCCAATAATCAGCGTGACAGGAAATTTCGTAGATGCTTGGCATGAGATTCTAAGTCTGGACTGAATACCATAATGTCATCGAGATATGACATACAATAAGCAGAGTCGTCACAAAGTATGTTGTCCATGAATCTTTGAAATATCTGTGTAGCACACTTAAGTCCAAAAGGCATGTAAAGATATTCGAAAAGGCCAAATGGAGTGATGACTACAGTCTTTTCAATATCCTCTGGTGCAACCGGGATGTGATGGTAGGCTTGTCTGAGGTCAATCACTGAGAAGAAATTGCTGCCGTTGAGTTTTTCAAGTAAGGTGTTAATATTTGGAATAGGATATGCATCAGATTTTGTCACTGAATTTAGCTTACGGTAATCTCCGCAGGCTCTGTACGATCGGAAATTCTTCGGAACGACAAAGACAGACTTGGCATGAATAAAAAAACTTCTGGTGGTTATAACACCAGTTCTCTGTGGCATATCTGTTAAAGGATTGCGGGGATCTCGATCGCCGCCTACCGTTATAATTAGATCTAGGAACGAATTTGGGTCGAGCATTCACTTGATTTAGCTCGGATTTCGTTATGGTCAATCCTTCTAGAACTAAAGCCATGTTCGCCACTGTCCTCTCTAAAGAGGAGAGCCTATCATCTTGCGGGGATGAAAAAAAGAATGACGGATTCACCTTGAGTTCCAAAACCCTATATTCTAACTTACATCTCTCAGATAAGCCATCTATAGAGAGAGTTTTGGGAAGCTGTCTGGAAGATTGTTAATAAAAACAACCCTAGCCTCACGGTCAGAAATATTGGTTTTATACCAACGTTTCCGTAATTCCCTCAAAATTTTGATGGGGCCAAGGTTTGGCATGTCTAACTGCGCATATTTATTTATTATCTGCTCAGTTTCTGTGGACCCAAGCAAGGATTCTACTTCGTTTTGTAGGCCCAAAATGGGATTAGGTAGCTTCATAATGGCCTCAAGCTTAGGATAAATCCATCGCTGCAATTCAGAAGGTAGTTTAGCAAAAACCTTCGACAGTTTTTGATGACTGTCATAATCAGGAAACGGGGAGAAAGCGGAGTCTACGCGCATAAAGAATAGCTCACTATCTCCATTCCAAACAGGAACATCAATATCTAAAATTGGACCTGACATTTTAACAATCTTACGGGATCTTAAAATCATAAATTTATAAGCAAGATGAAAATGTTTAAATATACATTAACGAAACGCTTACCCACTAACAACTTCCACAGTTGAAAGAGAATCCTGCAGTTGACTGAGCGCAGAACACAGATGAATTATTTCCTCCACGAAACACGTCACAGTAACAACTTCCAAACAATTGAAATCTTCTGCAATTGAGTCTGTCGAGTACGTTTGGTGCAGTTTGTACGTAGGAAACTTGAATAGAACATATATCCAAAAAAATCCAAGATCACGACTTTAGATAGAACGTATATACCCAACAAAATTCCCAGAAGACCACGACTTTAGAGAGAACATGTATACCCAACAAAATTCCCAGAAGACCACGACTTTAGAGAGAACATGTATACCAAACAAAATTCCCAGAAGACCACGACCACAGTCAAGAAGACGTAAACGCAAATGTTAATCTATTTTTACCCCAAATAAATAAAAAGGAAAGTCAATTTTATTTATACCAAAATAACAGAACAGTACTCAGTATCCTGGCGCGGTCGCCAAATTTGTAAACGCCCAGCTTCAATTAAATGCCGTACGACGTTACAAACTCGGTTAAAGCGCCCCAAAATATAGAGTTATGTACTGTTAGAGGCCATAACAGGGCTGGTCGTGCATTCTCCGGCAAATGCCGAGAAAGATCCTTCAGTGTAAACGATCCTAGAGCCTTGGGTTGACTTGGGCTGTGGTTCCTTCTGTTGTTGCGTTATAATCTCGATGTGGAAACTTCGTTGAAGTTCTGTATTAATTGGCTCGTCTGGTTGTACAACAACAAGATTGGTGTCACTGATGTTGCCAATTGTTGGATGAAGACAATCCAATAATCAGCGTAGGTGATGACAAACGACAGCGCGCACACGTGACGCAAAGCACACTATTGGTTAACGGCAAGTTTCGCTTTTTTCTCATTGGTGCAACGTAAATCAAATTGAATTTAATTTACGCAATATGTCGGCAATTTATTTGTGTCGTTCCACCTTTTACAAAACATGATGGTTTAGTGACTACCTTTGTGTGAGAAAACAGGTCAATGGCTCATATTAGGGACTATTTAAAAGTTGGAAAATCACCTCACAGAAACGAAAGACTAAAGCAGTAGCAATCAAGCGTCGATCAATAGTAATAAATAAAAAAATTGTATTTATATTACTCTTTTCATGCGTAGAGATAAAATGTGTTTTCTTCAGATTCTTTGGTCTTCAAAATAATTCGCGCTCACTAACACTGATTTTTCTATTTAAACAAAACGCATATAAATACCAGTTTAAAGTTAGAGGAAGAGATAGATGATTATATACATCCCTAGATATACTACCAACGAAAGATGTTAACGATAAACTAAAGATAATAATTTAAAACAAACGAGCCTTGTCTGTAAAGGATTTGATTTATAGAGGTCTCGCTTAAATTAAAAATAAATTGTCAACAGTTCATGTTTGATTTACAAGAATAAAAAGATTGCTAAATCGAGATTCAAATGGCGACAAATACACCGAAGGAAAAAGCTATCTAATGGAAATTGTGTATATTAGACAATTGGTTAAGTCAATTGTTAAAAGGGGAATTTCATAAGAACATACGCTTATAGGACCAAAATATAAGTGACTTATCTAAACTTTAGATATAAGTTTCACGTTTCCCGCACATCACAGAAGAAATTTGAAGCGACATTATCACACACATTTAATGCGGCTAAACTACGAGTTTTGTTTATTGTGATAAATTTGCCTTAATTAGACAATAAAAAGAAACAACCGTTAATGTCGAACCCTTATATTATTTACCATTATATATGCGCAAGTTATCGATCAACTTAAGTTAGCCGATAGACCAGACGGTAAATTACCAGAATAAAGTAATAATGAAACGGTAATTTCGTTATGTTGTTCGACGACTGGTTAAATTCAATGGCTGCATGTTACTACATGTATATTACATGGAAAATAACTCTGTAGGAATTGTGTTTTCAACTTTTAACAGTATACAAAACTGGAGTATTAATGGTATTTCCTACAAATCATCGAAAAAGGTCCAAATGCATTGCAAGCAAACATTAATTGATTGCGCGGCTGGTGGTAACAATTCTTTAAATCACATTTGCAAGCTTGAAGTAAACACCAATCCAATTGTATTTAACCAGTCGTCAAACAACATAGCAAAACTACCGCCAGTCGCACACATCAGAGTACGATGGCAAACTGACTAGCGAGGATCAAATCTCATTGCATATATATATATATATATATATATATATATAAAAACAAAATTAAATACGGCTCTCATCTCATAGTCCCTCATCAATTGTACAAGACTGGAAATGTCGGCTGCACAATTTCTATGCAGTCACGAACATTAACTTTTTGCAGCTTTCGCCACACACACACACACACACACACACACACACACACATATATATATATATATATATATATATATATATATATATATATATATATATATATATATATATATATATATATATATATATATATATATAGTTCTTTAAATCAAATTTACGAAACTTCAAGGAAACACTTGAATTAAAATTATTAGTGTTATTATCATTCTGGTAAACGCCCGTATTTGTAATTTCTAATTGCCAAAAAGCCGCCTCTATTCATTCAAATTTTCATTTAATTTCAATTTAATTCTAAAGTGTTTCGAGATGCTTCCCTGTCATTACAGTAGTTATTCTCCTTGATAGGTAAGCACCTTTGAGACTTCTAAATGACCCATCGGAAGAGTTTTTGCGCATAGAATTTTGTGGAAACCAAAAAGGGATATAAAGGTATGGCCAATTTTAACGAATGCCAACCGTGTTTTATTATTTAGAATTGTAATTAATTAGCTCTCAGGTTAATGACATCGGAGTTCTCCAGTTATATGCGCGTTCTAAGTTACTGTAAAATACTTTTTAGAAAGCGTGAAATAAACAAGCAAACGGAATAAGACGCTGCTATTAGTTATCCCATATTATCGGCCGTCAAATAATTGAGATTTGTGTTTCCGTCATGTCTGAAAAATTGATTTTTATTGATTTTCGTATATGCGCTTGAAATTTAAAAAAAATTGAAACCTATTCTATCAGCTGTACCTACATACAACGTTATTATTCTTTTAAGTGCGCCTTTTGATACAATGGACTTTCTTCCGGTCGTTCGAGTTTGCTGCATTTTTCCCCAACTACAGCAAGAACGAAGGTTTCATAAACTGAGGTAGGCAAACATTGCATTGTTAGCCACTTTTATTGTGATGTCAATTATAAGATGTTCGTCAAACTTTAACAATTTGCTGAAGTGGCTAAGTTTATTTAATTTTTTGAGTATTGTTAAATAAACGAATGAACAACAAACTCCAAACTGTCTAAAGTACAAACTTCATTTTTTAATTCTAATGCAAATATTGTCCAGAACACAGCTTAAAATTTTATGCAACAAAACGAATTTAATTTTTTTTTCATTATTACATGGTGATCTGGAAACTGACAAATTGTTTGTACCTCAACCACTGCCATCTTCAATATTCCTATGTTTATAAGACCAGGCAAAGCAAAGTTATTTATTGCAAACATCAGCAGTTAAGCCTGCAAGAGAATAGGACATTTTAATAAAATTAAACAATTTTGGATTTCGCCGATAGTGGTAACAACTATTCAAGTCAAGCTTGCGAGCTTGAAGTAAAGATCAATTCCTTCATATATTTAACCAGTCGTAGAAGAACGTGGCCAAACTATCGCCAGTCACACTAACTGAAGGGTGTTTCAATCTTCTATGATAATCATCAGAGTATTGATCTTTACTTCAAGCTCGAAAACTGGATTTAATTATTTGTTACCAACACCCGCGCAATCAAAGATGGTCTAATTTTATTACCCATAGATATTTGGCGACAGCGGCTAAAATTTTATGCTCGTGAAAACAAAGAATTGTGCAGCCACAGTTTTCAGTCAAGTAAAATGTATGCGAGACTACAAGAGGTGAGAGCCGCATATCTAATTTTGCTTTCCATATATGTTCATTGCGGTTTCTTCAGCGCTAGTCAGTTTACCCTCGAACTTTCATGAGGGTTAAGGAGGTTCGAAACGCGTCAGCACGTGTGACTGGCGGTAGTTTTTCTGTTGTTCGACGACTGGTTAAATACAATAGGATTGATGTTTACTTCAATCACGGAAACTTGATGAAAATAATTGTAAAAGACGTTCATAAAAACAAACTTTGGCAACTAAATTTTAAACTGTAAAAACGATGAAGGATTTTTTTAAATTTTAGGAGCTTGGTGCATTTGGTTTCTAATTCATAGTGAAATAGATACTTTTTTGAATTTTCAAATATAATCACTTTTGGTTTTCCCGATTTAGGCTAGAATGAAGATCCTCTTTGGTTATGTTGTTCGACGACTGGTTAAATACAATGGGATTGGTGTTTACTTCAAGTTCACAAACTTGGTTTAAAGATTGTCACCACCAGCCGTGCAATCAATTGTTGTTGAATTTTATTGCCTATATATGTATATGTGGCGAAAGCTACAAACAGTTTATGTTCGTGACTGCATCGAAATTGTGCAGCCGACATTTCCAGTCAAGTTCAATGTATGCGAGACTGCTAGAGGTGAGAGCCGCATTTCTAAATTTAATTTCTATATATATTTAATGCGGTTTGATCCTCGATAGTCAGTTTGCCGTCGTACTCTGATGATGACCATGGAAGGTCGAAACACGTCAGTGCGTTGCGGCTGGCGGTAGTTTTGTTATGTTGTTCGATGACTGGTTTAATATAATGGGATTGGTGTTTACTTCAAGCTTGCAAACTTGATTTAAAGAATTGTTACCTACACCCGCGCAATAAATTATTGTTTTATTGAATTTCTTATATGTGTGTATGTGACGAAAGCTGCAAACAGTTAGTGTTCGTGACTGCATAGAAATTGTGCAGGCGACATTTCCAGTCAAGTTCAATGTATGCGAGACTGCTAGAGGTGAGAGCCGCATATCTAAATTTGATTTCCATATATATTCAATGCGGTTTGATCCTCGCTAGTCAGTTTGCCGTCGTACTCTGATGATGATCATGGAAGGTCGAAACGCTTCAGTGCGTTGTGACTGGCAGTAGTT
>JAQBSW010005366.1:0-58193 GCA_029291075.1 Eudiplozoon nipponicum | reverse complement strand
CTTTGTCTATGCATAATAATTTTGGGATTTTGTTTTTTTTGCAGAACGGAGCAATTCGTTAATTTGAATGTGTGCTCCATGACAAGTATATGTTCAGAAATAGTTGAATTTCTTGCAGTAAATATTATTGGATTCTATTGATCAATTTATTTTTTGTATATTAATATATGTGGTAATGTTCATAAATGAAAATTTGTATACTATGAAGCATTTGGAGAGAATTGGCAATTGATCTATGGCAACCAACCTCAAGACTCTGTGGGTGCTGAATGTGGTGTCAAAATTTGCATTTGGGAAATTTACTTACTGGTTCGATGTAAACACCGTGCGATATAAATGTGTTTTTCCAGTGTAAAATAAACGTTACATTAGATAACAAAACGAACATGTTTTGTACGATCGTTGAGAGAAGTTACTTTTATTCAAGGTTGCGAACTCGATAAAAACACCTGACCCATTATGTGCATTCATTTGTCAGTTTAAACTAAGTATTGTATAGTTTTGAAAAGGCAATTAATCCAGTAAATTGCCTTTTCTACACTATAAAATTATTAGTTTATATTGACAAATGTATGTACTTAATGGGCCAGGTGTTTCTATCAAGTTCGCAACCTTGATTAAAAGTAACTGTTTCCACCACCCGCGCAACCAATATTCGTTTAATAATATAAATTTTCATTTCATTACCACTTCCTCAAGTAGCGTGGTGTCTGTTCCTTAAAGAAAGATTGGGGATGGTTCATTGGAACTTTAGGGCTAACGGGCTGCTCTATAGATTCTTCATAAAGGAAAGGCCAACCAAGAAGCATAAATTAGTATATAACTGAAAATTGTGTGTAGTGTGCGGCAGGATGGCTAATTAGTTAGAGCACCAGATTCCGAAGCAGACGTGTCCAGGTTCGAGCCCTGTCCGCGGAAAATTCTGGCCAGTACATAATGAGTTCCGAATAAAGACGAAATAGGGCTACTGGATGAATTTTCTTTTCCACACTATAAAATATTTAGTTAATACTGACAAATGTATGTACATAATGAGTCAGGTGTTTAGATCAAGTTGCAACCTTGATTATACTTAATCACATTCAAACCATTAAAAGTCAGAATGTAGGGATTTGTAAGAGTAACAGGTGATCAGCAGTAGTTATATATCGCAATTTTGCAAAAATTTAGCACATCTTGCAATCTATTTTAATGCTACCATGTACTGACTAGGCATCCATAGTGTTGGTATCATTTACAGGCTCGGTATATATTATATAAAGTGAGTTGACTTCGAAGCCACATTGTTGAAGACTTTATATGAAGTTCGTTCCCAAAATACATCTCTACACATTCACATATGAGATTGTACCGTCTATTTGTCCCAAATTACTCACACCAATTTATAGTGATTATAGGGCTAACTACCGGCTCCTATTGAAGAATCGCCAGTAAGCACGAAACGAATGTGTGCACGAGATTACACCTTCCATTCATGCTGAAATTGCTTTATCCTTCTGGTCATATTTGAACTAATTTGTTACTAAGTGCGCAACACCTTCTACACATTTGCTTGTATATTTATTTTCCGCTAACTAACAGTATCAAAATCTATTAAATTTACTGCGTTCTTTCTCAGTGTCTACTCAAAAGTAGTAGTCAATATTTCCGAGTTTGTGATCTGACCAGGTTCAATTTGGTTCAAAATGATGCAAGTCACGACGTATGCAGTAGAAGCTGCAAATTAAATGCAATTTTCAGTAATTTACCAATTAAAGTTTTTTATTCAGTTAAGTAATCGACCGAATAATTGTGGATATAGATTCCATCCTTAAGATCTAGCCAGATATACTCGACTTGCTATCAAAAGACGAACTCCGTGCCATCTGGAAACGTGATATTTTATTTAAGGTCTGTGACATGGTATATATATATATTTTTTTTAATTTTTTTATTTGTATATATATATACATATAAAAAATAAATAATATAATTTATATATTTTATATGTATATATATAAATATATGTAGCAAGGCAAAACTTAGGATAATTTTACTCTTGTACGTAAATATCACAATTTTTAGTTCACAGTCATGTTTGTAATGTTAAATTAAGAATAGTCATCATTTTCGCAAATTAGGTCATTTATCTAGAACAGTCTTTTACGTTTGGCTAAATTATAATTAACACGTATTTCATAAGTGTAAATACAAAAATAAAATGACCCAGAGAATAGCTGTTGTACACACACACACACACACACATATATATATATATATATATGTATATGTATATATATATATATATATATATATATATGGTATATATATTGTGTGTGTTTATTGTAAACTAAACAATGCATAAAGTAGAAAGCGCATTTAATATATTATACCACATTCCTCCGTATAGAAATAGTAACATGATTTGTTTCGACGGAGCTTCACACCTGGAAGCAGTTACTCCAGAGTCACGCATGTCATGCTCTACGAAATAGAAGTCACGCAAAGCTTGACTTCGTCAAATTTTAAGACAATACTTGGTTTTATCATACTTTTCATGATGATCCTAATAGCCATCTCTGATTAATATCTATAAACGTTTCATCTATAAATGAATGTGCAACAAAGATGCAACCGATTATGTAGATTAATTGCATTTTTAGTGATAATAATACAAGAAGCCCTGTGGCTAAATCTGGCTTTTTATTACACAAAAGCACTAATTTAGGAAGAAATATTTCATTCCAATATTGTGGCAATACTTTAATATATTTAGTACATTTTTAGGAAAAAATGCAGCGTATCACAATCCAGATAAGCGGTTTTGAAACAAACTAAAACTCCCAAGTAAATTTATAAAGCGACATATCATTAAGGAAAGTTTTAGGGTTATAGACTAACTAAAGAGGAGAACTATCCATAATTGCAAAATGGTCTGATTTGATGTTTCATCCATATTTACAATGATTCCACTGAAAACAACAACGGTTATCTTGGGTGACCTTACCGCAAATGAAATAGCAGAATTATCAATATACATTAATATCGTGATGATTCTATATAGTCATGTAGAAAATCTTGCAATTCACTATTGAAGGTAAATTTTTTCGACAGTTAAATGATGTAGGACATGAGAATCTGCATTACATCTCTACTGCCAGATGTATACATATACCCATTGATCGAACGAAACTAATATCCTAATTGACCAGTGCACACGTTACAGGTCAGACCATCATATTCAGATAGCGAAAATTTTCGGATCTTTGAAATCAAATTTTGTCAAAACGAAAATATTTATTGGACACGCTCACTGCATATAAACCAACGTCTATCGGACAAAACACCAAATCCAAGAGTAGTGCGCCAAACTTCTCAATTGGAAACTTAATAAACAACTTAGCCTTTCACGGCAGGTGAAGAACTACTCTAAACTAAATTATATGACGAGCCAAGCTTCCAGATGAATGTGTTGATATTGAACAACCTTTTGAAGCAGTTTATACGAGTCAATTTCAGACCACTTCAGGCTCATCTTTCGGAGGACAGTAAAACTCATTTGCGAAAGTTAACATTTAGAGGCGGTCTACCGTCATCCGCAACAAAACATCAGTTTTATTGATTAAAATTTACTCATGCGGAAGCTACAAACACCTTTGAGGCATAGAGAAGCATGAAGCTGGATGTCACGGTTCGATTGCTAAATCTATTCAAATCCTAAAAGTTTACAAATTTACTATCTATGTGCGATAGCTTATATATTATATAATTTAAATCAAGTTTGTGATCTTGATATAAACACCAATCCCATTATATATAAACAAGTCAGTATTAACCAAGAAATGTATATCGCAAAATTCTTTCATTAGACCGGTTTCATCTACATTGGGAACTCTTCAAGTACCGTCCGGAAAAATATTATTGACAACTAAAGTAGAGTTCCCCGTAAAGACAACACCGGTCTATTTGATGAATTGCATTTTCTTCCATTTACCATGTTTAGTTTATACCAACAACATATAAATCTATTAAATTAAATATTGACATTATAAATTCAATGAGGAATAAAAAAACTTTGTTAGCACATTTATATACAAGAACTGAATATCATTTAATCTATAGGATCTGGCAACAATTTCCACAAAAGTTTATTCAGAGAAGAGTAGCATTATCCGCTAAATCAGAAACTACATTTCATGAACACATTATACCTATTGACTGGTCTCAAATAAGTGTAAACAACACGTACATTTCGTAAACGCAATAAACTTTGTATTTGCAGAGGTGCCCAAATGTTACTTTAGTGAAAAGTGGGGCAAACCGTATATCAACTGGCCCATAGTACAGACAAGAATCAGGTGTTTCGCAAAGCAAGAAAATACTACGAGCTTGGCAGGAAACAGAAGCTTTATGATTATCATGAAACACGCTCACTCAGACAACCAAGGACAGAAACAAACAAGCAAGCAAAACTGTCCAGACGAGAAGCAAATGCGCCACTTTCCCCGAACCGGCGGTACGCTAAGCTAAGATAGGCAAATGGCTGACACTAAGCCGATGACCAGACGTGATAAATTGAGAAAGCAATTAGCATGAGCAAACACATTAAATAACTCGCCAGTGCAAAAATCAGCTCATTCGCACATTTATCATATGTAATAAAAGCGGAACAAATTTTCATAGATTCTTTTGAGAAATCATCTAAACTTAACGTGTTATTGAGGATTTTGTTTTAACTTAATTGCAAAATATGCATCAAGAATGCAACCAAAATATTCACAAGCGAATTTAATTTTATCTAAATCAAGCTGGCGAGCTTGAAGTAAACACCAATCACTTTGTATTCAAACAGTCGTCGAACTACCGCTAGACGCACGCACAGACGCGTTTTGACTTTTCATGATCATCATCAGAGTACGACAGGAAAACTGACTAGCGAGGATCAATCCACTGCTAACAGTTAATGTTCGTGACTGCATAGAAATTATTCAGTCAAAATTTATAGTGAGGTTTAATGTATACGAGACTGCTAGAGGTGAAAGCCTCGTATCTAATTTTGCAATTCGGATTGATTCTTGCCAGTCAGTTTTCCTGTCGTACTCTAATGACGATCATGGAAGGTCGAAACGTGTCAATGCGTGCGCTTAGCGGTAGTTTTGCTATGTTGTTCGCCGACTGGTTGAATACAATTGGATTGGTGCTTACTTCACCTCGAATACTTGATTTAAAGAATTTTTACCATCACCCGCGCATTCAATTAATGCTTACTTTCATCTATTGAAAATGTGTGTTATTCTTTCTACTGAATAATTAATGATATATTTCTGAGCAACAAAATGGATATTATTTCAGACATATATGGAACGTGCTGTTTCTATAAAACAATTTTGGCTATGCCACATTGATAGACTTTTAAAACTGATGAAGACACATTTTTTCGAAATAATCCTTGGTATAACATATAAATAAGTAAAGTAAACCGGAAAAGTTTCAGTTTTTTTGTAAAAAAACGTACTTTCAACCGTTCGAATACTTCGAATTGCTCATATTTTAGCTATATTGTTGGGACTTGTTTCGCACCTTTTATCTGAATCCTCGTGATGTCACTTTTATTAGAGGAAACCAGCTATTAATGAAATAAATCTGTGAAATTGTAAAAGAAGTTTGTTGTTAACCTTTAAGATTTCGCACATTTTTTCACGTCTTGATTTACTCAATACCGCGTCTTTGATTTTAATTGTATTTAGCGTCATGCGCATATTAAACAGATTTTGCCATCGTCAAGCTCATTGAAAACCAATTGCTGGTAGTTATTTCTTAATTGTTTCAAATTAGCTCATTGAGAGTGAGGATCCTCGTAGTAAGCAACAACGTGTGCAATCAAGTACTTAAATTTCATTGAAATTTATTTATAATAGGTTGGAATATGATTTGTGGACCCTCTTTAATTACTTAATCACCAAAATTGTTCTGATACTATGCGTTTAAAAAGTGTAAAATATTTCAACTATAAGAATACTTTCTAAATATTCGAGCTACTGGTGTGCTTCCTTATTATTATTATTATTATTATTATTATTATTATGTATTATTATTATTATTATTATTATTATTATTATTATTATTATTATTATTATTGTGTGTGTGTATTATTGTGTGTGTGTATTATTATATTATTATTATTATTATGTATTATTATTATTATTATTATTATTATTATTACTATTATTATTATTATTATTATTATTACTATTGTGTATTATTATTATTATTGTGTGTGTGTGTGTGTGTATTATTATTATTATTATTATTCTTATTATTATTATTATTATTATTATTATTATTACTATTATTATTATTATTATTTTTATTATTATTATTATTTTTATTATTATTATTATTGACTAATATTATTATTAGTAGTAGTATTATTATTATTATTATTATTATTACTATTATTAATATTTTTTTTTAATGTAAAGCCGTCATGTCAGCTGAAAACTCATACATTAATAACAATCAACAGTTGAGCGAATGGTGATAAAATTGTTTAAAACATGTTTGCGGGCTTGCGATAAACATCAATCACATAATAATAAGTCATTCTGAGAACGTCGCAAAATGAAAATCTGTCGCAAGTAATGACGCGCTTTGCCTTTCCGTTGTCACTATCAGAACACTACGAAAACTTCACTCATGATTGTACATCTTGCCTGTGGATGTCAACACCAGTAGTCCTATATCTATTGAAATTCAATGTGATGCCAACTGCTCGATTTCAATGAAGCCATAATCAGACCTTTTTCAGAATTTGCTTCATTCGTAAAACTAGTTGATTTAAGCCCTTTTTAATAGCACAGTTTCTTATCAAAAATATTAAACTCAAATTTTCCCCATAACATATATAATCGTTGCGGGTTGCTCTTTGTTAGTCAGTTTGCGCCATATTCTGTTGATGACCATGGAAGGTCAAAACTTGGCAGTATGTGTGAGTAACGGTGGCTTTGTTATGTTGTGAGACTGTTAAAATGCAAAGGGACTGAAGTCAAACACCTTGATTGTAGTATTCACATTCCAAATCGTGCGGGTTTGTAGGCGTTTTACAATGTAAAACAAATGAAGTACGGATAGTAGAAGCTGTCAGTTACAATTTTCTTATTCTGTATTAATATTTAAAAAAATCTTATACCTGATTTGAATATAAGCTTGCAAATCGTTTGTACGTTTTTGTACGTGTCGCAGTATATATGGTTTCCATTTCCTGGTCTTTTTATTTTAATTTTATTTTTTTGCATTACAGTAAATTTGTTTTCATATACGATTTGTTGGTCGATCGACCTTGGTTATAAATTACACAATAAAAGCTTATTAATTCAAGGTTGCGATCTTGACGTGAAAAACCAGTCTCGTTAAATACATACGTGAATTAATAAATAAAACATGTAAGGAGTAATAAAGAAACACGACTCTCGTTCGACACATGTAAAGCAGGAGAAACTTGAAGATTACTATGAAACCTTGGTAATACCGAATTCGAAGTTGAGTTAAAAATATGAACATTTGGAGCGACTTATAATGTAAGACCTGGATCGAAACAACCACTCACATTAGGCAATAAACTATATAACCAAAAAAGACCACAACCTATAAAAATTCACGAGCATATGAATTAACTCGCAAAGACTTTAATCTATATGTGTGGCGGAAACGATGAGTCCAATTTAGGTTGGCAGAGGAGAACATAAAACAGCCTGAAAATTGATTCACGCTCAAAAGTCTGACCTAGCTAGGCGTACATAGTAATCTGGACATCAGGTGGATCGGGAAGATATTAAAAGCATCTCCATATTTAACCGAAATATATTGACCAGGTAAATAATAGTGCCCAATTGAAATAAAATTGAGGAATTATATAACGAATGCATTATGGAATGAATAAATCAATGAGGCATTGGCCATTAGCAGGAAAAGTGGACCGGATGAATCTGAGGAAATAAATATTCAGAGTTAAAGATAAAATGTCCGATAGAACAGCAAATAAATTCAACATAAATTCAATTTTTGAGTATTTCTTCCATTTGCTTACTTTGATCAATAAAGCTTCATTTATCATATATTTTATTTGCGCAATGCCTTATGATACTTCTGAAATTAGATCAGAAGTATCCGCTTACGCATGATCCCATTTTGACATTGCTCTACTTATCCTTTTTCTACTTCGCATTTTCAGACTCGCGATTCAATTTCCTTCAAAAAAGATTTTCATGAAAATAATTTGAATATTAATGTTATTCGAAATTTACTATCTTTATACAACAGATTATGTTAGACAATGATGGCAAGGCATTTATTTGCGCTTTGTTTAAGCTTGATAAAATAGGTAATTAAGAGCTTTGATAAACGTAAATAGAGAGACGACTAAAAAGACAGTTTTTCACATTTGCAGATGGAAGATATTATTTGCATAAAAAGGCTTAGAGATAAGGCGAATTTAGAAAAAAAGGAGTGAGATTATAATTAGGCATGATAAAAAGCTAGAACGCATGGGAATAATAATAATTAAACCAAGGGATATTGATGTCCGCTCAAACAGAGTTATAAATTTATGACCAACGCACCTTAAAAGAGAACAACTAGAGATCCTTTGTCGTGGTCTAAATTCGCCTGTTCCTATAGGATGTTCGTCCAAGAACGAGATTATTACGGAGCCGTAAAGATTACCAAGCTCATTCCAAAGACTATAAAACAATATTCGAAGCCCTGGTAAAACAAGTTTCTGTTCTTATTCGTGCACATTCGGATCATTCAGTAACAGGTAGTTTAATTATTCTGTTTTGCCTGTCTAATCTCTTTCCTGGTTAAGCTTTCAGGGTGCAGGATTGCGTAAATAGTATACAGTCCTTTGCCTATTACTTGATTAATTATATATGTTTGATTAACATGGAGGCTAGTGTTAAATTTGAGGACACTGATAGCATGGTACAGGAAGTCGTAGGCATGAAATTATTAGATATCGAGGAGAAAACTGACCTATCAGACTCCAATAATCTATATAAGACTGATTTACACTTGGCGTCTATGATGCTTTTATTAGTTAATAGGACCACAGCCTTTAAATGATATGAAATAATTGATAAATAATGATGTAATATGGCTAAAAGCTCACAAAGATGGAAACAAATTATTAATGAACCAGTCAATCCATGAAGAAAACATGTATAAACACATAAATAATAAGGAAGTTTCTAAAAAAACTAAATAAGTACCCATTGGACAAGTTGCAGATTGAGGTTAACGCCAAAGGAATGGATTAAACTCATGGTGGCACACTAATACAAAAAGAAAGAGTCCCACCTAGGTTGTATGGTTTAGGTAACGTGCATAAGGAAGGAAAAACACTAAGGATAATGGAAAATGTCCAAAATTCGCTCACAAATCAAATGTATGATTTTCTTGTTATAGAATGATTATTTTAATTGTGCTCACTTGGTTATCGTCCAGTATCACATTATCAGTAATTTAAGATTTAGTGGATGGTGTCATTCCCATCTGAATCAACGCATTTCAGCCTCAATTACGACAAGAAGATTAAAGCGAAACATATTTAACACATAGAATGTAATATCTGTAAACGCTAAAGGGCAACAGCTTTCTTTCGCTAGTCAGTTTGCTTTCGTACTCTGTGAGAATTGCATATCTAATTTTTCTCTCCATATATATGCATTGAAGTTTTATCCTCGCTAGTCAGTTCACCGTCGAACTCTGATAATGATTATGGCAGGTCGAAACGCGTCAGTGCTTGCTACTGGCGGCAGTTTTGCTATGTTATTCAACGACAGCTTAAAACCAATGCGATCAGTGTTTACTTCAAGCTCAAAAACTTGATTTAAATAATTGTTATCCCTACTCGCGCTATCAATGATTGTTGAACTCCCTTCTTACTCTGAATCTCCTGTTTGTTCCCAATTTCGAATGGATGTGCAGTAGCTCATACATAGGAAGACAACAGAAGCAGCTAATCAATAAGATCTATCAAACTTTGGTCCGAAAACGAGTAGAACGAACCGCTAAATCTGTGTTAACTGATCATATAATCCAAACAGGGCATAACGTTAGCGTAACTAACATCTAAACTCATCTCAAAGTGAGGTCAAAAACATGTTTAAACATATATCAAGCACTGTATATCAAACAGCATGTATCCTTGCTGCATGTTATAATAATCCCTAATTTCGATATGGTAGTTGCCTAGCCACGAATATATAGAAGCAACACAATTATTCTGTATATATTTATATTTTGGGGTTTCAATTGATTATGCTAGTGGTAACTAAATCTGACTCGTTTTTACTGCTGTTTCTTGTTTTGGCTAGTTGGTTAGTGTGTATGCGTTTGTGTTTGTGTGTATGCGTGTTTGCGTGTAAAGGTCATTCTCGCAGTATTGCAAAGTGATGTCTGAGATATATATATATATATATATATATATATATATATATATATATATATATAACACCGAATATAACGTAAGCATGCTTTTAAATCAAGTTTGCGGGCTTGAAGTAAACACCAACCCCATTGTATTTAACCAGTCTACGAACAACATAACAAAACTACCGCCAGCTGCAACGCACTGACGCGTTTCGACCTTCCATGATCATCATCAGAGTACGACGGCAAACTGACTATCGAGGATCAAACCGCATTGAATATATATGGAAATCAAATTTAGATATGCGGCTCTCACCTCTAGCAGTCTTGCATACATTGAACTTGACTGGAAATGTCGGCTGCACAATTTCTATGCAGTCACGAACATTAACTGTTTTGCAGCTTTCGCCACATATACATATATAGGCAATACAATTAAACAATAATTGATTGCGCGGTGGTGGTAACAATACAATGGGATTGGTGTTTACTTCAAGCCCGCAAACTTGATTTAAAGCATTGTTACCACCACTCGCGCAATCAATTATTGTTTAATTGTATTGTCTATATATGTATATGTGGCGAAATAGCTGCAAAATAGTTAATGTTCGTGACTGCATAGAAATTGTGCAGCCGACATTTCCAGTCAAGTTCAATGTATGCAAGACTGCTAGAGGTGAGAGCCGCATATCTAAATTTGATTTCCATATATATTCAATGCGGTTTGATCCTCGATAGTCAGTTTGCCGTCGTACTCTGATGATGATCATGGAAGGTCGAAACGCGTCAGTGCGTTGCAGCTGGCGGTAGTTTTGTTACGTTGTTCGTAGACTGGTTAAATACAATGGGGTTGGTGTTTACTTCAAGCCCGCAAACTTGATTTAAAGCATTCTTACCACCCACCCTGCGCAATCAATTATTGTTTAATTGTATTGTCTATATATGTGTATATGTGGCGAAAGCTGCAAAATAGTTAATGTTCGTGACTGCATAGAAATTGTACGCCGACATTTTCCAGTCAAGTTCAATGTATGCAAGACTGCTAGAGGTGAGAGCCGCATATCTAAATTTGATTTCCATATATATTCAATGCGGTTTGATCCTCGATAGTCAGTTTGCCGTCGTACTCTGATGATGATCATGTAGAAGTGTCGAAACGCGTCAGTGTTGCAGCTGGCGGTAGTTTTGTTATGTTGTTGTTCGTAGACTGGTTAAATACAATGGGGTTGGTGTTTACTTCCAAGCCACGCAAACTTGATTTAAAGCATTGTTACCACCACCCGCGCAATCAATTATTGTTTAATTGTATTGTCTATATAACGTAAGCAGCCAAATTTGCAGCAGTGAATTCAGATAGGCAAAGAAACGGTCGGAAAGGAAGTGTAAAGCGAGACAAAGAAAAACTATTGACAATGCAGAACCATATAAGATGAACAAATAAAATCGTCTGAAAGAGAAACAAATTCGTACACATTACTTAAACAAACAGTATGCCTAGCCCACATAGACTAAACGAGTGACGAGGTGTCAGACACCTAGAAACCCGATAACGTAAACAGATCAATTGATTACGTCGCAACTGAGAAGCATAAGCGATTTATAATACTATTTTAAAAAAGTTTTATTTATTTAAATTATTTCAATAATCAACGATTACTTTTAGTTTTTGTGTAATTGAGCTTAAAATATAATTTTTTTAAAAATTTAATATAAAATATTTGCAAATAAATTTTCATTAATCTATTCATGGAGTTATTAAATAGGAAATATTGGACGTGATTTCAATTATTATAGAGTAGTAAGCTTATTTTGCTGCTGCCAGTTTAAAATGAACATTGCATAAGTTAGTAAATGCTATTCGTCAACGAGACAGGTTTATGCCTTATTCATCGATCGTCAGTGGTTGCTATAACTCAGCCGAATGAGCTTCATCTTGGATAGCATAATAACCTTTGGTTTAGAGATAAGACATGATTAAAATAATAAGCTTAATTAAGTTATGAAGTTAATATCCATCTAGCTCAGACAAAAAAATTACAATGTTTTTAAAGATAGTTCGATTTTTGTAAGAGAAGTTAGTATGTATTAAATCCAATAAGAGTCATAAGCCAATAGGTACAAAAGACAAGAATAAATAAGGATTAAATTTTGAATAATCGTACCGTAAATAATATTATGTAAAAAGGAAACAAATTAATTGCGTGCGTCGCCTCCAATTTAAACTCAATGCCTGAACATGCTTTTTCTGCTTGCATAAATCCGGCTGCAGTTTGTTTATCCATAAGGCTTCGTATGTGGCTAGCTCCCTTTTGTTATTTGCATTTTTTAATTATTTTAAATGCTACTTCTGGAGAACATACGTGTGATGTTTCGACGATGTGTTGCGCAATTGCAGACGTGTATTCACAATTTGATTTAAAACAGGCGTTTAAGTTACAATGTTCTTTCATTCGAGTAATTAACCGTCTGGTCGATCGGCCTACGCTGGTTGATCGACAAATTGCGCTTAAACTGGAAGTGAGGCACGCAATTGATTGGTTTCTTTTTCACACTCTCTCTATGTTTACATATTTCTATCTTGTTTTGCCTTCCAATTTATACATAAAAATAATTTTATTTTTATTTATTCTTATCTTATTTTATCTATTAACTTATCTCTCTTATTGAGTTTAATATATACTGGTAGACGTTTAACATAATCAACACATTTCCCTATAACGACTATTCGTTCATTATGCAATTTCCTATTATTATTTCTTGAACTTAATTTAGTTTAACATCACAATTTCATTTAGTTTTTTTAAGTGATTTTTTTGTCAATTACCAGTGCATTATTTTATTACGAGTGTATTTGTACTAATTTTCTCCCCTGCCTAACATCTGAGGTAACACTTAATTACGTTATTCCATATAATAAGGATTAAAAAAAGTTAGTCTGGCGCACGCAAGGGTCAAATTAAATTTCAGCCATAGTAGTTCCACTTAGAATGTTATTTACACGTTTTCAACTATTTTTAACTGAATACTTGTCAGTTATGGTCACACGCCCACACACACACATAAGCGACGTGTATGTAGCCATTTAAACATCAATGGCTATTACCAAATTACGCTTTCATATGCAAAAATGAAGAGGTATAATTTAATTTGGCCCATAGTTGATTTGTTTTCTTAATGTTGTGTGATTAGCTGCTGACTGAAGAATAAATCCGAAAATGAGTCGCAATATCTCTTCATTGTTAATAGGTACTGAAACAATCAATAGTTAGACAGAACGAAGAACAGCTATTTGCTCGAGGTAGTTCATTGGAGCATTTTCTGCGACCTGGCGCGTGTTACTTGCATTACCGTCGCTTGCATTGATTTTCTGAATAAAACTAATTATTCCGCTTGATTGACGTCTCGTTTACAGTTTCTGTACACAAGGTAATTCTCAACTTCCATCACATAAAATAGACATATTAGACTTGAATGTCTAAATTTGCAAATTCATACAAATAATACGTGTATTTAAGATGATCAATTGTGTTAGTACTCGATACTAACACTATAGTACCAGAAAGGTACATAGTACTAACACTTTGGTTGCAGAGTCGGTGCATGGTACCAACACAATGGATTGTAATTTATGCTAAAGTTCACCAAAATTGAGACTAACAACTAGTTCTGAACACCTGTTACTCCAGTAAATCCAAATCCTCTGAATTTGATCCATATTAATTAACGCATTTCGCGGTAATCTTGACATCATTCAATTATATATATATATATATATATATATATATATATATATATATATATATATATATATATATATATAAAAGTCAGATAGCGTTTGTGGCAGGGAACTAATATATATATGCATTTTTACATTACGAATTTTTCACCCAGTAACAAATTAGTTAAAATATGCCCAGAAGGATATGTCAAACATAGCATGAACAGAAAGTATTATTAAAAAGTCTGTAGATTAGTTGGCAATTGATTTATTATGTTGGTGACCTGCGCGATATCTACTAGTTTTTTATGAAATGCCTTACCAGATTTATGAAAAAGTATTATCTTTTGACCAAGATTTTTGGCTTAAATGGTTTATATTTAAATAAAATGTATTTATCACGTAATTGGCAGAAAAATCAACAAATTGAATACAGGCGATTTCAAATGAGCCATCATTGTTAAATTAAAATTACGCAAAACTATTCATATCCAAATTTAGTCTCGAGTTACTGGTTTGTTTAACATGAAATATTTATTTTTTATTTAAGTAACGCTAAAAAAATAATCCCCTTTATGAAACGCATTAACAAGCTAATGAATGCATTATGATGAGTTGAGCAAAGATATATCATCGATTTGGATATTGAAAGAAGGAATCATTTGCTGAACACTAATTAATCATACTTATATACTTTTCGAAAAATAGATCGTGATTCCTTTGGACCGTCAAAAGACAGCGTCAATTGAAGCCAAAACATAAATATAAGGTTGAATTTTCAATACTTCATAAATAAATTAATGCATTACATTTAAACACCCGAAATATAATGATAAAATAAAGTGTTCGCAAAATGTGGAAAACCAATCAAATAATTGCTTTGACAGAATTCTCATTCAAAGTATTCCAAACCAAATTCATGTAATGCTATTTGCAGGGTAAATTTTATCGCCTTATTGTCATACGATAACGTTTCTTGTAGGCTGGTACTCCAACCTTAAAATAATTTGCAATAATTGAATTAATACACAGAAAAGCATTATAAATGAAAAATAGTGTAGACTTACGTGAAATAGCGAAAAAAGACGAGAGCTAGGCAAAGCGATAATATCGATATGGTGTATCCTGTTGCGTGTATCACAAGAATTGGATCTATTTTTGTCTTGAAATATGTGAGCAGCAAGAAGATAAAGGTTAAAATAAATATATATATTTTCAAGTTTGAAACTTTTATGAAAGTTCATAGTATCCTCTTCAATTTGTCAGTAAATTTAATTTTTTGAAATTGCAATTTTTTATATTTTATTTTTTAAACCTTGGAAGATACGGAAAAAAGGTTTGTAGCTAACAAATACGAAATTAAAAGCTTACTATAATTAGGAAGCGCCTAGTAACAGTTTAGCGTGTTTGTTAATTTTTTTCCGAGAAATCATCGACTTCTGTCAACTTAATTCGAGACACAGATAAAAATCATCAATAACTGCTAATTCATGCTCATTTAAGCATTTAAGATGCAGTTTTTAGCGCATATTTGGTTTTGATCGTTGTAGTGTTTATCTCAACTATATTATGACTTTAATTTGACAATAAGCTCAATTATTTGTAATTTACTCATTGACATCTCAGCCTATGGAAAAATTTGAATAAATAAATTTTACAGCCAACAGTTACTATAATACAAAATAGATTAGTTACAGTTTTGCGCATTAATTTATTGTTTTTTTTCTCTAGAAAGCAGTGTTTTCTGCCTGAGTACTTTAATCTGTAATTAGCAAATCTTTGATATCCGCTAATTCGTGCTAATATACACAATTTAGTTGCAAATTTATATTGCATATCCCTGTGCGTCCGCCTAGTAGATAACCGATGAAAATTCTTCTTCTTCAAAATTCTGCTTTGTCAAATATTGATTTTGGTTGACTCTCACTATGAGATCTAAGCTAACGACTAATGTCATATCGTTCTTGTAAATAGTGCTTTACTGATTAGACAGATTGCGCGTAATAATTAAAAAGTTTCTGTCATTATTGACAAGACAATTAAGGTCCAACCAAAAACAAATGAAAGCTACAGAAACCTGTCAATAATTACTTTTTATAACGTCAATATTTTGTGTTTGACAATAATCGAAAGTTTGTCAAACTACGATTGAACGACTGGAGGCAAACTTGTGGTGAATAATTTAAATATAATTAGCGCATTTAATAAATTTTCTTCCGTTTTTATAGTCCGGTTTTAAATGTGTAAAAAGGTTTTAAAAATTTCTAGTGCTATGTTACTTTCGTTTTTATTCAGAAGTTTTTAAGCTTGTCTTGTAGCAAATTACCGTTTAGGGGGTGAAATTTGGTTAAATTACAATTATATTTAACTAGACTTCGAACAGCATAGCATAGTCGTACGTGCTGACACCTTTCGATCTTCCATAATCATCATCAGAGTACGACGGTAAACTGACTAGCGAGGATCAAACCGCAATGCATATATATATGGAAAGGGAGTTATTCAGTTCTATGATGTTGAAATGATCAAGCAATATATTCTTAGTATAGGGTATACAAGTGAAAATTCCAACTAAAAGAAATATTGTTACCCTGAACAGTTTGAGCTTATTATTTTTAATCAAGGTTGCGATCTTGATATAAACACCATTTCTATTTTATATATATATATATATATATATATATACATATATATATCAGTATAAATTAAGCCGTGGGTAATGTAGAAAAGCAATTCATTCAATAGATCGTTTTCGGCCTTATTGGGTCTCTTAAAGTACTGCCCAGAATTTATCAAGAACGGGGCTCGAACCTGGGTACGTCTTATTATATGTCTGTGACTCTATCCACCGCGCCAATCTGTAGCACGCTGCCTAAAATTTTCAATTATAAACTGAATAACGTTTTTTGCTATCCTTTCTTTTAGTTGGATTCTATATGGCACGTCATTAGACAGAGTTCCAATCAGTGACCTACAATTTTTCAATATAGATCAGACATAATGTTATTTAGCAAAGTTTTATTTAATAGAAAATTTGTATAATTAAAAAATAATTGGTTGCGCGGACGATGAAAATAATTATTAAATTAGGTTTGCAATCTCAATATACGCATCAATCTCATTATATGCCTGCATTTGTTGGTATAAACTAAGCATTGTATAATACTGAAAAGGCAATTCATCCAGTATACCGATTTGATACTTATTGGGAACTCTTTACGTACTGTCCAGAATTTGCCATGGAAAAATTTTCGTCTTTTTAAACAAATATGCTTAAAATGTTCCAAAATTGGAACAGCCATCTTTACGTACTTGCTACGATCGAAATTTTGAACATTATCGTTTTCTCAAAACAGAAAATAAATTAGAATAGAAAATCATAAAAATGACGATAATGTTAATCTGGTTGAATAAAATTAAAATACCTCATCAGACTTCTAAACTTTCGATGGAAATATTTGAAATCACAAAATAAGTTAATATAATTGTACTATTGACATTATACAATACATGTACTATATTTAAATCGCCTACACTGTATTGCTATCTGGCCATAAATTGCAACCAATCCTTAGACGTTGACATCTTAAATTGTCAAACCGTCATTATGTTTTAGGTATTGCGCATCAAGTAACTGCTTGTTTCAAATAGAACCAGAATGATATGCCATAATCAGCTTGAAAAAAGGTAAAACCACATGTGCACATTCGTTTCATGCTTATAGGCAACTCATCAGAAGGTGTCTGCACTGCACCCTAAACCAAATTTATAATTCGTCAGTTATTATTGGTAAATGGAACAGCAAAATCTCTTACAATTATGAGTATTGAAGATGTACTAAGGCTAAATTCATATTAGGTCTTAGGCAACGACAAAAGGAAGTCAAATCCAAATGCATAATATTTGCAAAACCTTTAAGGTGTGCCACCAGGAAAATTTTGTAGAAAGACTAAATTTAACGAAAATTGTGATAATATCCCATTCTGGACACATGCTACTCAAACATAGCCTTATACTAATTACTTGGTCGAATTAAGTTATCACATTTTCGTTGTCATACGAACATATCTCAATGAAAAATGTAATAGCTAAAAGTTTATTTTGGTAGCAAACTGACAGATGGGCAATCGTGTATTAAATCTTGCGTACCTAGTAACAAATTAGTTCAAATAGAACCGGGATGATATACAAAAGTCGGCATGCAGAAAAGGAGCATTCTTTTATAGATAAGTCGTTATTAGTCACGTAAAACGTATATCAATGGCAATATTCATTTTTATGATGACCTTTGCATATAATCCTTGTTCTCTTTAAATTAACCTGTTATTAGGTATGCAATATAAAATAAATTATACCTTATATATATGAATATATATATATATATATATATATATATATATATATATATATATTAGTAGAACACTGAGTAAGTAACTTTACTGGTTGAAAAAATGACAATTCAGCCAAATAAAGGTTTTCATTTCAAATTGCCATATTTGCAAAGAAAATTGTTTTTAAAACTAAAATTTTGATAAATTAAATGCAAAAATATTAACTGGGGTATAATTATGTCATATGCAAAATAAATTTAGAAAACCAACCTTTTCTGTAGAACAATTTGTGTAGTTTGGTTTTGCCCATTCTCCATTAGGCATGCAGAGACGACTCACATTTTCTAAAACAACGAATGCAATTAATAAATTTGTAGTTGTGCTATATATATATATATATAACATAATCGCAGTCTTGGTAAACAAGAAATTAATGAAATGAATTATATAAGAAAATTAGTAAATATCCGTCGTTTTGTATGTATGCCGATCTATTTGTTTTGATTCCCTGTTATATGTAGGCCTGACAAACTGTATACATCTATTTTTATATAGTTTAGATAAAAGGAATACCATTCTATTTACTAAGCCGAAAAATATCGCATATCTAGAAAAATCTGCACCTTTTTTTCAGTACACGATTTAAATCTGACCAATGACGAATAAAAATCAGAAACGCGTTTCTCATCCCAAGTAATCTCACACACGTTGTACGTAATTGGCAATGTCGGCAGCACCAATTCAATGCAGTCACGATCATTAAATTTCTGCGTCTTTCTTCACATGTTTATAATTTACACAATTAAACATTCATTGATTGCGCGAATGGAGGTTATAATTCGTTCAATCAAAAGTGCGACTTTGAAGTTAACATCAATTTTATTGTATTTAAACAGTAGTCGAACATTATAGCAAAACTAGTGTCAGGCATACGTTCTCACGCGTTTCGAACTTCCGTGATCATCATCAAGGTACTACGGCATGCTGACTAGCTCGGATCGAACCGCAATGCATATATATGGTAAGCAGCATTAGATATGCGGCTCTCACCTCTAGTTGTTTCGTTTTCATTGTGCAGTATTGGAAATGGCAGCTGCATATTTTCTATGTAGTCACGAATATTATCTTACTGCCGCTTTCGTCATATGCATATAAGTTATAAAATTAAACAATCATTAAATGCGCGAGATATCATTACAATCTTTTACATCACTTTTGAGAGCATGAAAAGGACTGCAATTAATTATGTTTAAACAGTCTAGCAATATAGCGAAACTGCCGTCAGTTATCACCATCAGCGCAAACAGCAATTGGCTAATTTTATAACTTAAATGTATGTAGCTAAACCTGCAGAACATTATTAATCGTGGCTGCAGATAAATTTTGCAGCCGACAGTTCCAGTGAAGTAGAATTTATGTAAGACTACTAGATATGAGAGCCGAATATCTAGTTTTCCTTTCAATATATACGAATTGTGTTTTGATCCTCGCCGTTCACTGTGCCATCGTACTGTGATGATGATCAAGAAAGGTCGAAACGCGTCAGAACATTAGACTGACGGTACTTTCGCTATGCTGTTCTACGACCAGTTAAATACAATGTGGTCGGTGTTTATTTTAGGTACCACTATTACTAAGTTGCCGCATACTACTTTTTCTAGAACTAATACTACTAGTACTAATATTACTTCTTCTATAATTAATACCATTAATAAAAATAAAACTATTACTAAAACCACTAATAATTTTACCATCACTACTACTACTGCTACTAGTTTTACTACTAATACTACAACAACAAACAATAATAATATTAGTAATAGTAATAATAATACGATGAATACTAGTTTTATTATTAATAATAATATTAATACTACGAAAACTACTAATAATAGAACAACAAAAGCTTATACTCTTAAAATAACTGATACTACTACTTTTACTTTTACAACTAATATTATTGCTACTATTCCTACTACCACTACCACTTTTACTACTAATACCACTTCTATTGTTACTAATACTATTATTGCTTCTACAAACGCTACCACAAATCCTGCTTTTCAAATACTAATATTTTTATTTGTACTATTACTACTAGTAATAATATAACAACTAAAACTATTGCCTCTACCGTCAATTTCATCATTAATAATACTTAAACAACTATATATGGTATTGCGTCAATTATTTATAATAAAGCCAATATTATTTATAAGTTAATAGTAACCATTCCATGGGCCAAAGTAAAAAGCAATTTTATCAAATACAAGAACAATTACTTCCTTATGTTCTTTCCAATTATCTAAAAATGAATGTCTATATATAAAGGAGAAACAAAAACAGAAAATTTAAACATGGCTCAATGCTCGAACATGCTATTTCCGCAGAAATTCGGTTTCATTTTTTCATCCACAAGCTTGTCGCTAAATAATTCGGTTACAGCGTTTAATACTTATCTTTAATGTTATGTCTGGAGACATGAGTGTGAGTTTTCAACGACGTGTTGCGCAATCGTCTACCTGTGTTCAACGTTTGATTTAAAATGGGCGTTTAAGTTACAATGTTCTTTCATTCGAATAATTGAACGTCGGCCTTCATAAGTTAATTGACAAATTGCACATGTGTGTTTGTAAATAAAAATTGAGGACGAGAATAACGACTGTTTCTCTATAATTGCTGGTAAAGGCGAGTGTGTTACCCCAAATAACACACGTAGTTTAGCTGCATTAAATGCGCGTGTTAATGCCGCTTAAACTTCCTTCTATGCTATACAATTTAACAATAATTGATTACGCGGGTGGTGGTAACAATTCTTTAAATCAAGTTTGCGTGTTTGAAGTAAACACCAATCCCATTGTTTCTAACCAGTCGTCGAACAACATAGTGCGTTGCGGCTGGCGGTAGTTTTGCTATGTTGTTCGACGACTGGTTAAAAACAATGGGATTGGTGTTTACTTCAAGCTCGCAAACTTGATTTAAAGAATTCCTTCTATGCTGTTAGGCTAAGCACACCTTTATCAAAATAAAAAAGAAAGTAATAAAACTGAATATTGGTTGCGCGGGTGGTGATAAAAATTAGTTAAATCAAGGTTTTGATCGTGAAATAATCAACATTCCCATTATATAAATACATTTGTCAGTATAAACTAAGCATTGTATAATGTAGAAAAAGCAATTCATCCAGTAGATCGGTTTCGTCCTTATTGAGAACTCTTCACGTACTGTCTGCGGCATATTATGGACAGTATGTGATGAATTTCCAATAAGAACGAAACCGTTTTACTGGAAAATTGCTTTTTATACATTATACAGTGCTTAGTTTATACTGTCAAGAGTTTTTTATATAAAGGAAATAGTGATTATATCATGATCGCGACCTTTATTTAATGAATAAGAAAGCAATTTATCTAAACAGACCATTTAAGAGGGATGCTGTTCTTTGCACAGCACAAAAGAAAGTTGATGCAGCATTAACATGCACATTTAATGTAGCTGAACTAAGAGTTTTATTTTAGGTAACACACTTGCCTTTAGCTGCAATTAAAGAGAAACGGTTGTAAATGTCGATCTCAAGTGTATTTTTTTAATATTCATTTTCACGCTGTCCATTAACTTTAACTGGCCTATTGACCAGACGTTTAATTATTCCAATGAAATAAAATTGCACCTCAAACGCTTGTTTCAAATAAAAAATGGATAATACATGACCACAATTGCGCAACATATTATGGAAACCTTGCACGTATGTTCCCCAGACGTATTATTCAAGTTAATTACTTAACGCAATAACAGAAATCTTTTAGTCACATACGAAGCTCTGTTGAAAACGAAACTTTAGCTTGATTTATGCTGGCATAAAAAGTATGTCCATGTATTGAGCATAAACTGGAGGCGATGCGTGCAATTTATCGCTTGTTTCTTTACGTCACACTCTCTTCACCATTATATTTTCTGTTACTTTGGCTCTTCAATATATATATATACATTAATTTGTAGATATTTGAGGAGAACAAGAGAGAAATGAGTCCTCTATCTGATAAAATTCCAATTTTTAGCGCATCGAATGAGTATTGTGTAAGGCTCGACACCACAAAGAAAATTATTTATAATTTATTACTGAAGATGGAGCAACAGCAAAATAATTTTGTTCAGTAAAAGCAAAATATATTTGCGAATTATTATAATCAAGGTTGCCGTCTTGATATAAACACCTGACCCATTAATTACTTCCATATGTCAGTATAAACTAAGAATTGTATAGACCGGTTCCGTCCTTATTGGGAACTCATCATGTACTGGCCAGAATTTGCCGCAGACAGGACTCGAACCTGGGCACGTCTGCTTCGGAATCTGGTGCTCTAACCACTGAGCCATCCTGCCGCACACTACACTGCACACAATTTTCAGTTATATACTAACTAATGTAACTTGGTTAGTGTATTTTTCCTTTAGGTGGAGCTCATATGGCATCCATTTAGACCCAAATTTTCAACTAACCATCCCCAATCTGTCATTACTGAACAGACACCACACTACATGGGCAAGTGGTATTGAAATGAACATTTATATAATTAAACGAACATTGGTTGCGAAGGTGGTGATAAAAATTATTTTAATTAAGGTTGCGATCTTGATATAAACACCTGACCCATTAATTACTTACATATGTCAGTATAAACTAAGAATTGTATAGTGTAGAAAAGGCAATTCATCCATTAGACCGGTTTCGTCCTTATTGGGAACTCATCAAGTACTGGCCAGAATTTGCCGCGGACAGGACTCGAACCTGGGCACGTCTGCTTCGGAATCTGGTGCTCTAACCACTGAGCCATCCAGCCGCACACTACACTGCACACAATTTTCAGTTATATACTAACTAATGTAACTTGGTTAGTCAATTTTTCCTTTAGGTGGAGCTCATATGGCATCCATTTAGACCCAAAGTTCCAACTAACCATCCCCAATCTGTCATTACTGAACAGACACCACACTACATGGGGAAGTGGTATTGAAATGAACATTTATAAGGACGAAACCGGTCTACTGGATGAATTGCCTTTTCTACACTATACAATTCTTAGTTTATACTGACATATGTAAGTAATTAATGGGTCAGGTGTTTATATCAAGACCGAAACCTTGATTATAATAATTGTTATCACCACCCGCGCAACCCATGTTCGTTTAATTATATTTTTGCGAAACTTGATTAATCAAAATTACCTTAACTGCGTTTTAAAAAAGAAAACTACTGTATAAATACTTGCTTTAGTCAAAAAGCAGATCAGGTAATTGTGTTCGGTATTTAAATAAATTATCATATTGAAATATTTATTTACGCTATTAAACTTCTTAAATTTTATCATCAAATGAAGTGTATTCAGAAGTCTAACCCCCAAAAATTCATTAAATGCGACTATGACCGCCTATCCACGTTTGAATACCTGAAAATAGGTAGGCCAATATAATTAAGCGACACGATTTGTAGGATCTGTATTTAAAAAAAGACTAATTCGTTCTCGATAAGCAGCATCGATAGAGCATCATTTAGACACAGAATCTAAGACAGCCATTATCTAATGAGCAGCAATTCATGCAATTAAGGTAATTCTGATATGATTAAAATTAGGCGGCAAAAACCTACTATAATCATTTGCGATTTACTTTTAAAACACGTTGCATAAACACAGCAATCGCGAAAGTAGTAATTGTTGCAGCGACCTGCATTAATGCATTAAAATCATTATTTTATTCATTCTGATCGACGTTCCATTCCAGCTCCGGCATAAGGACACGAATTTATACCAAGTTAACTAAAGAGAACCACTGCTCAACATTTATGGTGGACGAGCTATTGCTATCCGCCTCAAAGCATTTCCACATTTTGTTTGGACCTAGTACTTAACATTCAATTATGTGAAATCTTATTATTAAACTATAGATGGAATGGCGAAATCCTGATTAATTGAAAGGGGCTTTGCGTTATTTTATCTGGCAATAAAACGAAGAAGCCACGTAATTTAACAATAGATGTTTGCGCGGGTGGTGGCAACAATTCATTAAATTAAGTTTGCGAGCTTGAAGTAACAGCCAATCCCATTGTATTTAACCAGTCGTCGAACAACATAACAAAACTACCGCCAGCTGCAACGCACTGACGCGTTTCGACCTTCCATGGTGTTTACTTCAAGCTCGTAAACTTGATTTAAATAATTGTTACTACCACCCGCGCAATCAATTATTATTAAATTGTATTGCCTATATATGTATATGTGGCGACAGCTGCAAACAGTTAATGTTCGTGATTGCATAGAAATTGTGTAGCCGACATTTCCAGTCGAGTTCAATGTATGCGAGAGTGCTAGAGGTGAGAGCCGCATATCTAAATTTGATTTCCATATATATTCAATGTGGTTTGATCCTCGATAGTAAGTTTGCCGTCGTACTCTGACGATGATCAAGGAAGGTCGAAACGTGTCAGTGCGTTGCGGCTGGCGGTAGTTTTGTTATGTTTTTCGACGACTGGTTACATACAATGGGATTGGTATTTGTTTTAAGCTCGCAAACTTGATTTGAAGAAGAAGCCATGTGTTTTTAAATTAAAAAATAGCAAATCCCGTTTTCCCCTTCCCTTACAATATTAAATGTTAAATCTATCGTCTAGACTACAGGAGCTCTAAATTTCGTTATTGAGAACGCTTGATAGAAACTGTAAAATAACATTACCGCCCATAGTTGTTTGAACCTACTTTACCCACTTAGCATTAACTCCCACTCTAATCTAATGAAACGAAAAGTTTTTACAAATTTCTTCATTTTTACGAAAGTATAGTACAGTATTTTTTTGTTCAGAATTTATTATGTTCAAAATATTTTTCTCATTACAAGATCTTTTCTATATTTGACTATAAACGAAGTACCTTCGACAGCATTTTGCTTTAGAAATTCTGATTATTAACCTCTTTCGTAAACACCGGCGGCTTTTCAGTCCCATGCCGTCAACCTTCCAAAGTCGCATGGTCGAAAACTTTATATGAAGTTAGTTTTACTATTGTAGATTTACACATTCGTTAAGGAGATTGTACCGTCGTATTTTCCCACATTCCTCACCCAAATTTATAGCAGGTAAACATCAGAATACCGGCTATTACTGATGAGTCACGAGTAAGCACGAAACGAAAGTGCACGAGATTATACTTTCCGTTCATGCTGTCTTTCGTTTAGTCTTCTGGTCATATTCAACTAATTTTTCACTAGGTGGCAACACTTTATACACATATGCATAAATGTTAGATCTCCGAAACAAACTGAGGTTGTCTTAATCTTCTGACTTCCATCGATGTCTATTTTTACATTCTACAAAGCAGATTTTCGTTTTCTAAAAATGTAGGCGGATTTAAAACAGTTTATTGTTTTGAATACATTTCCACCTTTCACATTTAACGTATGCACAAGTTCCTTTCATGTGTGGTAGATTTGCACTAGCAGTTCCACAAAGATCCGATTTAATTTGATCGTACCCCATTTCCAGTTGTTAGTACGAGAGATGTGGATGCCTTCGAAATGAGGTGTATAATCATCATCCAGCCACCACGAAGGCGAACTCAGCGCGTCCTTGAAAATGAAAATCAATCGGATCTTTACAGAACTGATAGTTCAAATCTACCACCCAAGAAATAAAATCGTGGATACGGTAAATACGATGATCGCTACTGTGCAGCATAGAATAAAAACTTTCACCTTTCACTTTACATATGACGTTTCAGTCCGATATTCTTATCACGCTTTAGAGGCTTTCATAGATTTCATTCAAGTAATCACGTGTTTAGTCCCTAAATACATACACATACTTTGTTTTACTGAAATCCTTAGCTGATTGTCATGCTGCCCGAGGTTCGTGATTTTGGAATATTCTTAGTCGTGTTGTCCAATCCTTGATATTTTTGACAAAAAAAAGTTTCTGTTTAAAAAAATCGCTACATTATATTGTCCTGAAATATATTCCCAGAATGTAGCACAGGATCACAAAACATGGGTTCTGCAATCAATTTCTTCAAGTTTATTGGATAAAATGTCGTTAACTAACTAAAGGATAAGTCGTTACGAGCCGGTCTCATCCGTAGCACGTGATTTCGTATTAAATTTTAGTGTAGTATTTTTTTCCATCTATTTCAACGTGAATCATACGCTCAAATTCTGATTTCTATTCCAGAACTGTTAATCGGAAATCAACTAGCATAATGTCTTTCGTTACTTCGTATTTGACTTCATAAGCTTTCATCCAGTGTAAATGTATTGCATATGCAATATATTTATCTCTCTCCAACCGATGTCGAATCACATCAAACTGACGAATAAAACCCTTGATGATCGTAGGCTTTTTCGTGCCTAATTCGTGCAGAACCAAATCCAGTATCAACACATTTATATTCTATCATATACACCATGATCCTTCAGTGGAATCCACTGAACTTTGATTAACAATTGATCTGAATATCACAAATGAAAGGCACCCCTTTACTCACCCAACCTAATAGCAGATTCTATATGACACTTATCCTTACTCCCAACAGCAATAAGTCATTCAGATTGAGCCCATTACGGTTGGCACAGATAATCGGCCGTGCTTCAAAAGGCTCTTTGGTTTATTCTGTTTAATTTATCGAATTTAAAGTGGTGTGATGTTTTCGATGTGTGTCCAAGGTCCCATGGGCTGCTGAAATAGAGACAACCAAAATATGCAACCAAACGCCACTCCTGTTGTCCATTGAATTCCTTAACTCTGATTATTTTCCGCAACACCTTTGACTCGCCTGAGTCGGTTAGCTTGATTCATTTGCATCCTAAAATATCGGTGTGGATCAGAACATAGACCACGCGAAGAAATTAGCGGCAGTGAGCAGTCTAATTTCGAAAAACTGGTTCAACAAAAGCTGTCTTCTAAGCTGCACATCCAGTCCCAACATATTAGAATAGCTATTAAATTAACGCCGATACAATTGTATTCTAGATCCACCAATTCTATGACAAGATGCATTAATAAGCATAATTCTGTGTAGCATTGATTAGCGCGACCCAGACGACTGTCCAACAAACATTTTCCCATTTTTCATGAAATTCCATCAACAAAAAATAGCTTTCGGCTGACAGCAGATGTGTTGGAGCAATTCTTATATACGGAACGCAGAGCAAATTCAATTTGTCAAATGTCATAAAATATGACAAAATAGGAAATCCTCAGATCTGTAAACTAACTCATCCACTTCAAAACCCAAACCACACAGACACACACACACACGGGTCATATATAATACAGCCTGAACTTACTTTTGTTCACTTGATGAGACACACCTACTGTACGATAATTTATTCTGACACAAACTATTACAGGTTTGTATGAATTGCATTACATTTCCTCCTACCTGATTATAGATGTCATCCATAATTACGTCACTTCATTTGGGAAGAAAACACTAATTAACTTGGGAAGAATGATATTATATAAATATATTATGTGGCTAGGCTAAGTGCACCCACCTAACTCCAGTATTTAGTTTGACGCGTTCAATGGTAAATTGGCAATACTTTTCTGTAGTTTCACTTAAAAGAATGTACTCGTGCAAGTAATTGTGTTTAACTTTACTCTTAACGTTTGTAAGCACACACAAGCATATACAAATACGCGACGCACACCTATCTATTGAATCGTCTCTAAGTTTTTATGGCATTAGCCAGTCACAGATATAAATGAAGCCGTTTAAACGAAATTTTTCTTTTATTACCTGTCAATATTTGCAATGAGAAGCGGTCAGTTGACAGAGATAGTCGGAAATAAGTATCGAATTATCTCGAAAAAATTTTTGGACATATTTATAATAACTCCGTTGATAGAAAATCGATCAGACAATTTTGTCACATACTTTTATATGAAATAATATTTATTTTACCAATGACCCGATCGTCCATTGACGGCAGAATTCGTGTGTAAAGAAGTATATGCTCTTTGTGGCATGGAATATACGATCAACTAGCGGAAAATAATTACGTACTATCATTATCGAGTAAAAACCCATTAATAATACAAGCTTAGTACTATCTTTTAATTCCACAGAGGATAAGGCCCTGCTTTCTTTAAGCACCTCCATTGTCAATTTACGATATTGTCCCATTCAACCGCTTCTCTGAGACGGTAATCTGCCAGCCAACAGGTTAAAACTTGTTGATCGGTACTCATTAACTGAAGGCTCCTTTCGTGCATTACTTAACTAGCAATCTTGCTAGCGACTGTACCATTTATAAATTTTCAAACGCCAAAAGTACACACATTAGCCCTTTTAGCTTATTGCAGTTTAATAAATGAAACCTAGTATGAGATATAATAAGAGCACGTAGCCTCGAGAACAACATTGTCAATAAACATCTGTCCAGGTGTTTAAATTCTACCTACGGTAGTCAAGAGGCAACTACCTTATATAATAAATATCCATGTAATACTGAAGCCTGGATAGATGTGGATTATGTAGGGCAATAATTAGCAATGTCTCGACGCATTGCTGTTATTAAACAGATAATTTTTTGCCAGCACTTTAGTTAAGTTGATTTAAATCAATTTGTAAAATCCATTGAAATAACATGAAGCCCTCATGATCAGCTATTTGTTAAACCAAATTTCTCCTAACAGATATGTAAGCTTTCAAATATTTTTTATAGATCTCATAAATTACCTGCGATTATTTATTCTTACCAAAGCTTTTGCACAATACCTTATATATATATATATATATATATATATATATATATATATATATATATATATTCTCTGGTAAGCTTATAGATCGTAAAATGTTAATATTTCTGTCTAATTGAATTTACCGAAGCATTATTATGACACCGGTTAAAACTTTTATTCAGACTTTTAGAATCAATTTAGGTACATTCTAAAAAAAGTAAGAAAATTTCCAATTCTGAAACAAACTCTTAAGCTCACATCATCAACAGTACGACTTTGCATTTTACTAGCCACTAAATTTTAAACTTTACCTTAGTCGTTTGCGCCAAGTTAGTGCTAAGATAAACGTCTGCGAAGGAAATTTTCACGGTATTTTTATTTATTACACAGTTATATTTATAACATCCTTATGCAGCAAATATCCTTTAGTTGCAGACTTGAAATATGTTGGTTTTCGAAATTTTACAAAATGTGAACACTTTATGCTGGAATTAAAAATTTGTAAATTTGCTGAATCACCTATTATTTTCATTTAGATTCCATCATTTTATGATAAATTTTGTGCCTCAATTAAATACAATTTTAAAAAAGTCTTAAATATTATTGTTTTAAATTTTTCTATTGATAAAAATAATTTTTAAAATTTAAAGGCACGGCTGATTGTGTGCAGAAATGAAGTTGCTTACCATTGCGGTTAAATAAATGACCCTCGTACTCATCTGGGCAGACGAGCACCGATAAATGGTTCGCATTTTGTGGCTCCCAACAATTAAGTCCGTCAAAGTTTGGTGGACACGCGTAAAGCCATTCATTATTATCGAACGTGTTTGCCAGATGCGAAGTGTTTCGTTGGCTGGAACCGACGTCATCTATGGTCATATTGCTTTTATTCAACTCATATGAGCGATTTCTAGAATTCAACGTGTCCACTATAGCAGTCTGATGGATAGATATTTGATTTTTTCCATCAATGTTTGTTTTGGCTAAAAGTTGTTAGATTGACAGTTAGGAAAAATACCTCATTAGGAATTTTGCTATTGACCAAATGAGATAAGCTTTTAGGGGTAAAATGAATTTACATGAAAAGCAAATACAAATACTCAGAATCATCACTTCATTTAACTTGATAAGTGCAATTCAAATTTAGAACATATTCACCAAGCGTTTGGACAGTTTCTGTGGTATAATAAGTAGTGAATCCTGTTAGAATTTGGCTAACAATGGAGAGCTTAATTTATAAATCTCATTTTCCGATATACATTTGCACTATAAATTTTTCCATCTAACAGATGTCCATATAGTTAAGCCATCATAAAAGGCTAGAGTGTATGGATTTACTGGAGTAACAGGTGTTCAGTAATAGTTGTAATTCTCAATTTTGGTGAACTATTGCATACATTGAAATCCATCGTGTTGGTACAATGCATGAGTCACTATTTGCAGCAACGTAAATTATACATTATAAAACCGTGTCAGTTCAAATAAACTATGTTATAAAATTCTTCATGCCCAATTATGTGTTGGCAGAAATTTAAAATTCGGTTAAATGCCAATCATTTCTTCTCCTATGCCATGCAGGTTTCACATTTCATACAAAGATAATTATTATTAAAACCTTAAATGTGAATTATCTGGATTTTCTTCTAAAAGATCAACGTAGTTACCGTTTTTATTCTTTAAATCAACTTTGCGAGCTTGAAGTAAACACCAATCCCATTGTATTTAACCAGTCGTCGAACAACATAACAAAAGTACCACCAGCCGCACCACATTGACGTGATTCGACCTTCCATGATCATCATCAGAGTACGACGGCAAACTGACTAGCGAGGATCAAACCGCATCGGAAATCAAAGTTAGATATGCAGATCTCACCTTTAGCAGTCTCTTACTTTGGTTTCCATTTATATTTTATGCGGTTTGATTCTCGATAGACAGTTTGCCGTCGTACTCTGATGATGATCATGGAAGGTCGAAACGCGTCAGTGCGTTGCAACTGACGGTAGTTTTGCCATGTTGTTCGACGACTGGTTAAATACAATGGGATTGGTGTTTACTTCAAGCTCGCAAACTTGACTTAAAGAAATATTGACGATACTCTAGATAAAGATGCGCCATAGACGTAACTAAACGTGTTTATAACTATGAATTAATTAGTTAAATATAATTAATCGCACATGTAAATTCAAATACCCGATGCGAAATTGACTATTGACAATTCCTCTTTGTACATGTCCAGTTTATTTGTAAAAAATTACTTTATTAAATGACGTATTTAAGAGTGCCCTCCCTAGCGAGAAAGACGGGGAAATCGGACGAATTCATAAGTCGGTAAATTCTCAAGTGTTCGAAATAAAATTAGCTGATCAAGATAAGAAGTTAACAAAATCATGATCAGAATTAAATTTTAGAAAATTGCCTACCAAAGCAAAGAGCATTGTAATATTGTACATTAAAGATGATACTTAATAAAAAGTTTCTTTTATAAGTGCTATTTACTATAAATAATCTATTTCAATAGATACAGAAGTGAACTATGACATTAAAAGGCAATACTAACATTAGTTAATAAATTGTTAATTGTTCTTCTCCCGCTTTCTGTGATTTAAATTAAATCCAAAGTTCTTTCTTCCTAACTTGAGCGAGGTTCGGACTATGATTTGTGCAGTCTTCGCACTTATACCATTACATAGTGTGGGGCTCCAAATCCCCGACCCAGTGGTTTTTCTACGCAATTTTTCATTCATATTTTATTTGTCGATTCAATTTTAAGCGATTCTCTATTCAATCTTGTCAGCCTATTATGATCGGATATTAAAACGTGATAATAACCATCCTAGTCATTTATATGTCCCGTCCCAACCGCATGACGTGTTTGATCTGATCTTTTATCATGCCTATATCTACCAATGATTTCCATGCATTCTCGATGTGTCTAACTGATCAATTTATTCTGCATTGGTTAAAGAAGTTAGTGCCTAGGGTAAAGGACTGTTTATAAATTAATGCTATAATGCTTTTTGAGGTTACCGCCATTATTTTATTATTTATTTTGGAGATCGGCAATACCGTGAACCATGGGTCACTCTGACTACACGTACGTCCAATAATGATTAAATTTACTTGTTAAATTATTCATCATTACATATCTTCTTTGTTTCGGTCTAATATATATGCAAATACGTATTGGGTAATGCGTATCTAGAACAAAGTTGGTTTAAATACGACCAGAAGAATAAACGAAAGTTATGATCACATGTGCACATTCATGTTGTGCTTACAGACGACTCATTTGTGGAAGCTGGTATTACGTACTAAATCCACGATATGTTTAGATGAGGTTTGTGGGATAATTGAACGGTACAATCTCCTAAAAGAATGTATGGGAGGTATGTCTAGAATCATAATCAGAACCTTGTTCAAGTTAGAGAGTGGGAACATTTAGTTAAGTTTAACTTACAGAAGGCGACAGAAGAATAAGTAATGATATTTTTATTAATTTAAAACTATCTTATAATATTATAATTTATTACTTGTTAGGTTACGAATTAAAGAATCTATACAATAAATATCATGATTTCCTTAGAATATTACTGATCCTTGTTTTAGTAGGCAAATTTCTATATTTGATTTCCGACCCTTAATTTTTGTTAATTCACATGATCTTACCTTCTTTCTCACCAGGAAGGTCACTCTTAAATACGGCATTTACTAAAATAGATATAGAACAATTAATCGGACGTGTGTGAAAAGGAATTGACATTAATCACTTTCGCATCACGTATTTAAGAATACGTGTATAATTACATGTATTTAACTGATTACTTCACAGTTCGAAACACGCATGCACATATATGTGGCCTACATTTATCTAGAGCATCATCAATATTTTGTTATTATATCACGGTAATTTAATTTGGATGAGTGTACAGGTGCAGATACATACCCGCGTATACACATACATGACGCATACTTATCTAATGTAGGTTCAGTTTGGGTTGTCAGATCCATCGATTAGCTGAGCTGATGCGAATTAAATGAAACTTATCTATTGACATAATAATTGTAAATTTTATTGGTGTGATTAGCTTACCAATGAAAAGGGGGTCAGAAATTGGACTCCCAAATATCCGGAATAAAACTGTGTCCATCGAATGTAAGAGCATTGATTTGCAAATCACGGACCAGGAAATTTTTATTAATTTTTTGCGAAAAAAGTTCATTTTAGTAATACATTTAACATGATTTTTGGTTTTCCATTTTTTCCACATCGCATTCCGATACTGTACAAAGAATTTAGAAACGCGTTAATACGGGTGAATGGCTAATTTCTTGCCGGGTATTATGATTAATGTTTTTTTTAAGTATGCAAAACTGGCTTGAATAATTTTCAATTCCTGTCACATATTTTCGTTACTCAAAAACTATAGAACGCGAAGTATTCATATCGATTTATAGCTTTGTGAAAAAAATAGTTGTTCTTCTTTCTAAAGTTTCATTTCGGCTAGAACAATTGAGAAGGGCTGTCATTTGATAACACTCATTTGCATAAAACTGTGTGAACGTAAGGCCATTTGTTTAATTTTGAGGTCATTTTCTGAAAGCAGCTCTGCAGTGAAAAGTCCTCCAATTGGTTTTGTCAGGCCAAATAATGTTAAAGCTTTGTTAAACCTAGCTAGACCATGCCTATGTAAGGCATAATGCACAGTAAACGAAGACAATAGTATATTTTTTAAATAAACTTAAAACGATACCAACAATCTAATATAACATATATATATATATATATATGATATATATATATATATATATATATATATATATAACTGCGCGCATGCATGTATACGTATATTTCTGTGAAGAAACTGTTTTGAAACAGCATGTCTTTATTTGATTCATTATTCGCTATTATCCTGCATAAATACGAACACTGGGAAACACGAAAATGAAACTCTTACATTTAAGTTTGTATTCTCGTCAAGTATGTTAAGCATTCACACCGCATTATGTAAATATTAATCTATGTCAAAATCCGAAATTTAATTGCAAAATTATGCAAATATGTAATCAACAATTAATGTTCATAATTAACATTTGGTGTGAATCCATTGATCTTATCTAGTTCATTTAATTTTGCATATATTAAATACTGTGTGAGGTTTACCCTCGTATTCTGATGATGGTCATGGAAGTTCAAAACGCGTCAGTACGTGTGACTAACGGTATTTTGCTATGCTGTTCAACGTCTGGTTAAACACAATTGGATTGGTGTTTATATCAAGTTCGTAAACTTAAATTAAAGACTTTGTAAACGCCCCGGCTTCAAGTAAATGCCGTATGACGTTACAAACTCGGTTAAGGTGCTCTAAATAGAGATTAGTTACTGATATGGGGGCCCTTAAGAGGTCCTGGTAATGCGTTCTCTTGAAGTCTTCAGAGTTGAAGATGTCCTAGAGCCTTGAGTGGACTCTGGTTGTGGTTCCTGCTGTTGTTATCATGTGTGGACAACTTGGTTGAAGTTCTGCATTAATTGGCTCGTCTTGCTGGCTGAAGTGCAACACGGTGAGTCACGAATGTTGCCAATTGTTGGTGAAACAAATCAATATCCAGCGTAGGTATTGACAGCCGACAGCACGCACATGTGTAACACGAGGCAGAACGCAGATACGACCAACTGACTTGCATGGTAAATTACCGTGCTTAAATAGCATGCAATATGTGTACTTGCATACTATTGGTTAAACGTGGTTAAACGTGGTTAAACGGCAATTTTGCTTTTTTCTCATTGGTGCAACGTAAATAAATTTTAATTTAATTTACGCAATATGTCGGCGATTGATTTGTGTCGTTACAACTTAAATAGATTTTTCACCATTGCTGCAAATTTTGCTATTTTTTATCAACAATCGTAATCAGTTTTAATGTGATGTGTGACTTAATTTGATGTGTTTGAAATTGTTAAGCACTATAGCGTAGATTCACAAATATACAACGAATTGCTGATTACAATTAGGCAATGACCGATTGCACATTAGCGGAGGCCAATTAATGAAGTAAAGTTCGCTCGCTTTGATAAAATTACACTTTGTTCTCTTACTCCTAATTGCCGAGAGGCGCCAGTTCGTGTGACTGGCGGTGGTTTTGCTGTGTTATGCCACTGATTCTAATAAATTGGATTTTTAGCAGTTAAATACCGTTTGTTGCGAAGACCTAATATATATGCAAGTATGTATTAGGTGTTGCTAACCTAGTAACAAATTAGTTCATTTGTGACCAGAAGGATAAACTAAAGGCAGCATGAACAGAAAGTATAATCTCATGCACATTCGTTTCGTGCTTACTGGCGACTCATCAGTAGGAGCCGGTATTACGCCCTTTAACCACTATATATTTGGGTGAGGTATGTGGGATAATAGGAGGGTACAATAAATTTACTAGAGTAAAAGGATGGTACTAAGTACCAACTCGGCAACCATAATGTTAGTACCATGTACCTTTTCGGTACTATAATGTTGGTATCGGTTACTGACACAATAGCCATAGTGTTAGTATCCTTTACAGACTCGGTGTATATATTATATAGTGTGAGTTAGTGTTGAAGTCGCATTGCCGAAGACTTTATATGATGTTAGCTTCACTACTGCAGGTTTACACATTCGTCTAGGAGATTGTACCGTCCTATTATCCAACATTCTTCACCTAAATATATAGTGGTTACAGGGCGTAATACAGGCTCCTACTGATGAGTCGCCAGTAACCACGACACGAATGTGCATGAGATTATGGCGAAATCTCCAAACAGCTAATGTTCGTGACTGTATAGAAATTGTGCAGCCGACATTTCCAGTCATGTACATTTTATGCAAGACTTCTAGAGGTGAGAGCCGTATATCTAATTTTGCTTTCAATATAAATGCAATGCGGTTTGATCCTCGCTAGTCAGTTTGCCGTTGCACTCTGATGATGACGTGTCAGTGCGTTTGGACTGGCGGTAGTTTTGTTGTGTTTTTCGACGACCGGTTAAATACAATGGGATTGGTGTTTACTTCAAGCTCGCAAACTTGATTTAAATAATATAAGCAGAAATGTGAGTTCCGTATACATCTTATAAAAATAGATAAAAATATCAATCCTCACATATTAACGTGTACACACGATATATTTTACGCATACCCAAATATATATAAAAGAAACTGTGCGAATTTCACAATAAATATAGTATATCGGCCAAATACACACTTCTATACCCATATTCTCTATAATTATATAATTATGCATCTAAATTGTTGCGTTCATTCATAGTTTTGGTATCCAAGTCAAATTTATTGGTAGCTCTGATTTCTCAAATCCTCCTTTCCTGCCACTCGAGAAAGCTTCATTCAATATTGGATATACGGGTTTTTTTTTCTACAGATTACACATTCATGATGGACATTCATGATTTTAGTTCAATTGATTCCATAATCAATCTGGCTAATCTATTTCGGTTGCATAATGCAATGCATTTCCAGCCATCCCAGTTTATCTGATGACCCGTATCCTATGAGTGACTGACTAGATCTGATCTATGACTGTGAAAAATATGTGCATGTTGTTTCATGCGTCCTTTATCGGACGCATGGTTTCACCTATATACCTGAGTTTGCAATCTGTGCAAAGTATCTCATAAACCCCTGATATGTTGAAGGGTTATATTTTTTCTTTCTGATTCAATAACTTGTTGCATATAGTAAATGATTGCATTAGTGCTGTTCTGAGTTTGTATTTTGTTGCAATTGTTCTATTTTTTCAGCTCAATCTGGAATAAGTTAGAACCTGAATTCTTTGCTTTTATAAATCCACTACCTGTTGTGCCTGGTTGATTTTTTCATTAAATCTCAATAGTTATTTAAATAAAGTTTGCGAGATTGAAGCAAACACCAATCATTTTGTATTTAACCATTCGTCGAACAGTATAGCACGTACTGATGCGTTTCGACCTTCTGTGTTTATCATCAGAGTACGATGGCGAACTGACTAGCAAGGATCAAACCACGATGCATATATATATGGAAAGCAAAATAATATTTTCGCCTCTCACCTCTAGTAGTCACGCATATGTTTTACTTGACTGGAAATGTAGTCTGCACACGAACATATTGGCTCAACGTGACCTTTCAACAAGAACTGAAACAAAACATTTGTAAACAAAGCGAAAAAACTTCTTAGAGAACAGTCAACCATAACAATTAGAACCATACGCCTCACTCCACAATGTGACACCAATACCTGGGCAAAGGTCGCGGATATAACAGAGTTTACTCTAGAAAAATGCCGGTGCTCTATAAGAATTTATTAAAACAAGAATGTACTAATATTTGTGCTAATATGCTTACTCTTTAAATCAAGTTTGCGAGCTTGAAGTAAACACTAATCTAATTGTATTTAACCGGTCGTCGAACAACATAGCAATACTACCTCCATTCAGTTATTTGGATAATTTGGAGCACAATTTTATAGTGAAAGTGCAGTCCCGTTCATGTCTGCTTTCATGATATTTTCCTTTAATTACCATCTTCTCGTCTACTCTGGCCGCAACTCCAAAAGCTGGCGATTTTTAAAGAAGCGTTTTTCATAAACGGGATCTCCGAAATAATTGTGGAAGCAAACCTGATGTATGTAAATAAAATATAACACCAGTAAAGCGCACCCATCCAGAGGATAATGAAAATGATTTTTCCTTTTACAAAATGTTACTCGACGAATTATAAAATTGACGATTAGTGAGATTTCTACTACAGAAGTTATACTTGTTTAATCAAAACATATCTGTCAAACATCAATAAAACGGAAAAACACCCTGCAATCGAATAGTCCCCTATTGTTTATTTATAAACATGAAATAGCTAATTCGTGCGCTATTGAGGTAGCACTGGTTGCTTACTAGTGAAAAAATATACCGGAATATTTTAAACGGAACACACCTGGAAAGAGAAATTTTCCGCATTAGCCGAACGGGATTTTTCTTATGAAAATCACACTCAAAATAGAAGGGTTCCCCTGTCATTTTTAAGGCAACATATAAAACGAAAATACGGATTGCGAAAGCAGTCAGTTACACCATTCTTTGTCAGCAGTTTAACAAGAAATATGAATTTGAATTACGTACAAAAGAGCAAAATATTGAGTGTGTGTCGCAGTATTTGCGTGCTATACTTCTTTTTCTGTGTTGTATAATGCACGCATTGAATCCAATTTAATCTCCTTGAATTTTTTAAATTTTCGGTATAAATTACAAGATATTACAAACAAATTGAAATATGAATAAAGAGATGGCTTTTCGCTATCTCTTATTTGTAAATATTTTTACTCGTGAAAAGAAGGCGATAATATGAAATTTCGTGACTTCTGAGCTATCTGATAATATTCTTCATGAAGACCTAAATATTGATAGGATAACTAAGAAGTCATCCATCTTTACGTGCATAGTTATATCTTTACACTTTTTTATAAAGTGTAATGAAATATCTTGATATTCATACATTTACAGTAAGCACATCATTTTCGTTATGAGAAACGAGAAAGACGGATTCAACTATTTATGCAATAAATATTTAAAATTTACCAAATTATACTTTTATTTTCTCTAAATGAATCCAAGTTTGAAATAGACTTTCTATAATAATAGATTACGAAGACTTGACAAAACTTAAAGACATTGTCTTTAATTATCTCTTCGTTATTTCTTTATTGTCTCAAATTATTGTTTCAAAAAATAATTCATTTTTATAAGATTCAAACGTTTTCATTTTAAACACTGTATCTATTTTTCGTTATGCTTATATATCTCTACATTTATAGCTTGTGAAAAGAATTGTTCTACTAGGTTTATTTGAGTAGTTAAATAGATATCCTATGTCCAGAAAACAGAAAACTACTTAGAAAGTCTAAAATTATGATATTTTATGCAGTTGTGCTGCAGGTGAAAAACGAAACAATTATTTCAAAAGTTTACTATAATTAAGGTTGCGAGCTTGATATAAACACCGGACCCATTAAGTACACACATTTGTCATTATAAACAAAGTATTGTATATTGTGGAAAAGGCAAATCGTCCGATAGACCGGTTTCGTCCTTATTGGGAACTCATCACTTACTGGACAGAAATTGCCGCGGACAGGGCTCGAACCTGGGCAATATATAAATGCTCAAAGTTGATTGAGGTCATTCGCAATTTTTTTACTCTACAAAAGATTCTGAATTTCCTACACGCTATTTAACCAAAAGTCTTAAAATATTGCCGCTGAAAACCTACAAAATGAATTAAATAACTGTCTGTCATCAGTTCTTTAAATTAGAGACCGTCATAAATCTAAAATGTCAGATGTCAAGGATAAATTACCAAAATCTTGCTTAAATTCTTTTTTATAATTTATCACATATATAAGTTCATTCTGCACCGAATACTATTCATTTAGCTTCGTAAGTTATGAAAAATTGTGATGATCTACCTTTGTTGAAGTTTGGAGATGATTTTATTATGCATTTTTTTCTACTATTTATTCGAATTTTGGAATAAAACCTCAATACTTAATTTTTTCCATGATTTAATGCTAGTAATTGTCTTTTTTTTAAATTATACGATCTCATGCATCTTATTATGTGCTTCAGCCGAACAAAATGAATTAATGTTGTCCATGGTAATTTATGTGTGCTCTAACATTTTATCCAGTCTAGTTAAAACTATTTTTCTAATTTTGACTGTCTGTTGACTTAATAAAGCGAATGTCATGCTTTTTCTAAAGAAAAATCGATTCAAAGTAAATAAGGCAGCACTAGTTTTTGTTTTTACTAGTCTGAATTAATTTCTACTCGTGGTCTCTCTATATTTCACTTCGGCCTTTCTATGAATAATTATACTTATAAAAACATGCTTCTAAGACTTCTTTAAATCAAGTTTGCAAGTTTGAAGTAAACACCAATCATGTTTAATTTAACCAGTTGTCAAACAACTTCGAAAATCTACCGTCACACACGCATACTGATGCATTTCCAACTTCCATGATCATCATCAGGATGAGATGGCGAACTGACAAACAAGGATAAAACCGTGATGACTACATATTGTAAGCAAAATATGCTTTATGGCTCTCACCTCTAGTAGTGTAGCATACATTGTACTTGACAGTAAATGTGGGCTGCACAAATTCTAATTTATCACGAACATCAAATTTTGCAGCTTTCGACAACTACATATAGGTAATACAATTTAAACTCATTGATTGCATAGGTGTTGATTAATATTCTTTAAATCAAATTCGCGAGATTGAAGTAAACACCAATCCCATTATATTTAACCAGTCGTCGAACAACTTAGTTAAACTACCGCCAGTCACACATACTGACGCGTTTCGACCTTCCATGATCATCAATGTGTGCCGACAAACCGACTATCGGGAGTCAAAGCACAATACTGATATATGGAAAGCATTACTAGATATGCGCCTCTCACATCTAGCAGTCTTGCACACATTGTACTTGACAGGAAATATCGATTGCACAATTTCTAAGCAGTCAGGAACATTAACTTTTTGAAGCTTTCGCCACAAATAAATATATAGGCAGTAAAATTAAACAATAATTGATTGCATGGGTGTTGGTAAATATCATTTAAATCAAGTTTGCGAGTTTTAAACAAACACCTGTCTTATGATATTAATCCAGACAATGAATTACATAGCAAAACTAGCGTCAGTCAAACGAACTCGTTAAGAGTTGTCCAGGATTTTCCGCTTATGTGACTACAACTTAGGCACATTTACTTCGGCGTCTGGGACTGTTTAATGTGCCGCCCGTGCGAAATATTACACGTATTTTGAAGCAATATCACAAGTTATGTTTTTGATTAGCCTCCCTTTTAGGTAGAACCAATTAGGAATCTCTTAAGTCATGAAGTTCTAACTAGCCCTCCCATATCTCCCATTATACTGCATACGATGTGCCGCCTGAGGAAGTTCTATTGAATGACAGGAATTTAAATGAATATATGTTGCATTATAGATAAAACATTGCAGGCGTCAGCGTAGGCAATTTATCCAGTAGAACTGGATCGTCCTTATGGCAAACTTTTCAAGCACTTGAACCGTGGACATTCGTAGACTCCGAAACAAATGTGCCTCGGTTCGATTTTCCGTCCGCAGCAAATTCTATACAGTACTTTACGTGTTCCCAATGAGGACGAAATCGATCTACTGGAAGAATTTTCGTTGCTATAAATTTAAATACTTAATCTAATTTGACAATATAAAAATATAAACAAAATCCACTATTAGACATCAGTTTATTTTTTGTTAGAAAGCGAGAACACATTTAATAACAAAATGCATAATATCCGGTTTATTTCGAGAATACCAAAAAAAATTTACCATCTTTAATTATGTTTTCATATGACTAATTGGATGACAACCATACTGATTTTCAATATTACTTCAAAATCTGATTGACAGTTTGTGAGTGCATATACGTATGTCCGTGAACGCGTCTGTTTATAAGTGGGGACCATTCTCGCTGTATCGTGGGTTGTCGCTTTGACCTATCAATTTCGCAAAGGTCCAATTGATCCTCATCAATCGATTGGATATTTGCAAAACTGATAGTGCAAAGCGACAATCCACAATCGAAAATCGTGGCATGCTTAACTAAGACGCCCGCACTTGGCACTCATTCAAAAAATATTCTCAGCGTATTGCAGAGTGATAATTGAGATCTGGTTTTTCTTATAATGATGGATTGAGTTTTGACCAAGAGTTAGCACTTTTGGCTATTACGTTTACGGATGATATTCCGTAGGTTATCTTTGGTTTGGCCTTGATCTTCACATTCATTTCATTCAATTGGTAACCTCGCAGAGTGGTGTCACCAGGGCGTGGTGGATTTCCGACCGGCAATCGGATCTCCTATAAAATACCACATGAGCCCGACGACGGCACCATGACTCGGCGTGTGTTCCCCGCCACAAAAGGATTCAACAGCCACCGGATTACATGGACTCCTGGACAGTACCCCGTACTTCCGAATGGCGAATGAGCTCTCAACAGCCACCGGCAACCATGCAACTTACTGCTGCCTTGCAGACTGCGCTTGGATGTGCAAAGGCTAGAGGTGCGTCCTCGATCAAAAAGCCGAGTGGTGAGGGGACACCACTTGTACCAAATTCCCAAGAAACTCCATGAAATGTCATGGAGCCGGCTTATCCTCCAAATGGAGTCAGCCGCAGTAAAGTAAAGTAAGCTCGCAGAGTGTGCGGTTTGCAGTTTTGGTCGCCCACCTTTTTTGTGCAATTTCTTGCATTGTTAACGATGGTAGTTCTGCAATTTGTACAGCTGTTTCTTCTTCCGTTTCTTGCCAATCCGATTTAATTTTTGTTGAGGCTGATCTAAAGTTTGTTTGAGCATACCTACATGCTAGTAAATGGTTGTTGGGTTGAGTGATTGGTGACAAGTGGATCAAAATTTCATGTTGGTGAAACTTCTGAATTTTTAAACCGGGTGCTTGTTGTTTTATATAAAGAAAAATAATTTTACGGAATGTGCTTTGTATCGAAATGAGAAATTCGTAAAAATGGCTAGATACCCCCGTTACAATATATGTTTGGATATAGCTGATTTTCCTGAACGGAGCCATGCCAGTTTAAAATAATTTTTGCGGTAAATGTTACTAGATTCTGTTGGCCAATTGCTTCTTCGTACGTCCGATATATGTGCTACCGCACATACATAATAATTTGTAGACTATGAATGATTTGGAGAGACTTGGCAATTGATCATTGGCATCCAACCTCATGATTCTCTGTGTACTAAATTTCATACAAACTTTAAAACTGGGAAAATTCTCCTTAGTTATTCTATTCAGCCGTCGTGCAATTATTTAGGCTGGTACGTCGCCTCTAAATGGTAAGTTTAGGAAAATCGGCTTGACAGTATCCTCTCTAGTGTGAATTTGCTGTGGTCTTATGTTGACATCAATGAAACGCTCTGGATAGTTGTTCATTAGCAAATTTTCCTGAGGTAGCCCAGTTCTTCCTCAATCTTGTGTTCAGAGCAGATCTTCCTGATTCTCTTTGCCAGGTTGTTTACTAGGTCTCTTTTGCGGGATTTTGGCACACTTCTGTTGTAGTGAATGTATTGCTCAGTGAAAATGGGCAATAAGGGATTAAAAGGGAATAGATAATTGATCCGAGGCATTCAACCGCGAGAAAGTAAAATATATCAATTTGAAACCCCTGAACATAGGACCAACTCGAGAGATAATGGTTAGTTGGCACATGCAGTACACAAAATAATCACTGGGCAATACATTCATCATAACAACAATTTGACGAAGCCTCACAAAAAGAAACCTAGTTGTCATTCTATCAAACCGAATAAGGAAGTTCTGGACTGAACGCAAGATCGAAGGGGAACTAGGCCACCTAACGAAACGTTTGATAATGACAAACTTCTCGGAGCGGTACATAAAAGTCAATTTCTGGCCACATCCAATTCGTACTAGAGGGGATATTTAAAAAAAGGTTTTTCTAAACTTACCACTTAGAGGTGGCCTACTGGCCTCAATAATTGCACGGTGGTTGCATCGAAGCTCTTAGGAGAACTTCCACAGTGCACAAGTTAAAACCACATTCGGCATTCAGAGAATCACGCGGTTGGATGCCAATAAAAAAATTGTCAATTCTCTCAAAATACTTTATAGTATACAAATTTTCATATATGTGCTCTAACACATATACTAGGCGTAAGAAAATGAAATTGATCACATAAACCAGTAACTTGCTTCTTTAGTTTGGTTTTTTAAAACGGGTGAGAATGGACAAACTGAAGAGGGCTGCCTATTCAGGCAGCCGAAATATTTTGTTGAAGAAAGAAAACTACTGAAAAACTACTTGTGCTCGTCGAAAACGCAAATCAGGTAGTTCTGATTTATCCATTATCGCAGAAAATATTTTACTTTTAAGAATCTGATTAGAAAGGCCTGGCAAAGACAGGAAAATCAGCTGCTCTGAGCATATACTTGAAACGGGACACACAGCCAATTTGACGCATTTTCCATTTCGAAAACAAATCTAATTTCGACAAATTATAGCAAATATATATATATATATATATATATATATATATATATATATATATATATATATATATATATACGAAGCTCTCTTTATAAAACAAGCATCCGGTCTAAGCATTCGAAAGTTTCGCAAACATAAAATTTGAAAGGACTGGCCGCAAAACCTTCAACTCAACAACAATTTACTTGCACGCAGGCAAGCCTGAACACCATTTAGACCAGTCTCAACAAACTTTCGATCAAATTGACAAGAAACTGAAGAAAAAAGCAACTGTGCAGACTGCATCATTATCATTGTGTAAGAAATTGTACAACAATACGAGCGATAAAATATGCAAACCACACACCTTGCGCTGTTACCAGAGGGACAGAATGAATCTGAAGCCCAAGACAAAACGAAAGACAACATACGAGAAAAAAGAATTTGTACACGTACTAATCAACAAAGCGAATTTTTGGTTACAACTCAATCCATCATTACAAGAAAAGCCGGGTCTCAAATATCCCTCCACATTTAAATGAGCAAAACCCCTACACGTGCACATACACACACGGACATATACGCATATAAACTTATAAATCATCCCAAACACGAAATAAAATTAACACTGAACATCAGGCTAGTTGCCACTCTCTTAATCAAATGAAATTTTAGGATATACATAAATTAATGATTGTCAAGTGTAGATTAGTATTGTCGAAATAGAAAGCCATTATCCACGTTGTCACTAAATGTGATTTCTTACTATAACAAAAAATACTGTGTGTAATATATATATATATATATATATATATATAGGAGAGCAGTTAGCATATAGTATATATATATATATATATATATATATATATATATATATATGTTATTTATTATGTCCAAGTTGCCTTCGAATACATACACAGCATACCCTAATTAGCAAGAAATAATATATTAATAACAAAAGCTGATACTTTTATCATTCATTTCGAGATTACTAAACTTCGCTTTACAATCTTTCATTTATATACATTCTAGGTTTGCATTTGATTATGTGGGTGACAACAAATCTGACTCGGCTTTGCTTCTATTTATTGTTTGGGATGATTAGTAAGTGTATATATTTATGCGTCTGTGTGTGTTCCTGTTTGCATGTTGAGTTAAGTTCTTTCTCGTTGCATTACAATGTGATATCTGGGATCTCGTCATTCAAGTGTTCGCATTGTTCGCTGTTACGTGTACGAATGTTGTCTTCCCTAGTGTAGTCTTTCGTTTCCCCTTGTTCCACATTTTTTTTTGTCCACTTGGTAACACCGCAGGTGCGGATTGCGGTTTTTAATGCTCATATTGTTTCAAAATTTCAGTCTTCGTATGTGCAGATTTTTTTCTCCCTTCCGTTTGTTGCCAATCGGATTGAAGTTTCTTCAGTCTGGTCGAGGGGCATTTGGTCTTGCCTGGATGCTAGTCAACACTTTTGTTGGGTTTTGTGATTCTTCCTAATAAGAAATATATATATATATATATATACATTTACATATATATATATATATATATATATATATATATATATATATATATATATTCCTTTTGAAAGTGAGTTTTACTGTGGCCTGAGTTGTGCCCTTCCTGTGGTGGAAAAATTTCTTATATTTTTGATAAAATTTCTTTGTTTTTGCACACAGGAAGTGGGTTCTCACGAATTATATATAGATATATATATATATATATATATATATATATATATATATATATATATGTATGTATATATATATGTATGTATATATGTATATATATATATATATATATATATATATATATAAGGTTACAGTTGGGACTAGATGACCGAAAATATTAACGAATCCAGAATAATGGCTGTGTAGGATACTTGGTAGAAATAAGATTTATTAATAAATGTTATTCCATTTTGAATAAGTGTGTTTTCATTTTAAATAATAGTGAAAACTGGATAACGATATATATAAGTTGGCGTTGTTATATGTTAAGTATATATATATATATATATATACATAAGTAAGGCGCAGTATACAAAGCATTAAGCCATGATTTGATAATATGTATGCCAGCAGTATAAGGTATACACAGCATAAGTTGACAAATGCAATTTTTAAAATAAATCAATAAATTTCGGCATGTGTAAGCACTCATCAAGTAACTGTAGTTTATCCAACACGAAACAACACAGCCGTACATAACACGCACCTTTCAAATATTTTTCAACTAACTATTGTATTCTTATCAGCATAGGTATCGGCCTAAGTTCCAACTGGCCATTCCAGATCCGTCTTTATGGGAGAAGCACAATAGAATCTGTGAGTGTGATATGGGAGTATGCAATGTAAGTAGGCAATTTTTAGTTTGTGCACATGAGATTATACTTCCAAACATGCTGATTTTAGATTATCCTTCTAGATACATTTGGAGTAGTTTGTTACTAGGCGCGCAACACCTGAAACACAATTGCATGTATGTTAATCTCCGCAACAGAAATCATCTAATATTTATATATTTAATTTAATGATTTTATGATTACCGGTGAAGAGTTATAACTGATATCGATCAAGGCCATGGTGCATAAATTTGCTGGAGTAACAGGTGTTCAGAAATAGTTATAATTCTCAATTTTGGTGAACTATCATAGATTAAATTCTACATTGTTGGTACCATGCACTGAGTCGGCAACCATAGTATTAGTACAATGTTCTAATTCGGTAACCATGATGTTGGTATCAAGTACTGATACACTAGCAAGTGTTGGTACCATCTGCAGACTTGGCATATATATATTATATATAGTGAATTGGCTCTAAAGTAACATTGTCGTAGACCTTATATGCAGTTATCTTAACTAGTGCATGTTTGCACATTCGTATGGGAGATTGTACCGTCCAATTTTCTCACATTCCTTAACCAAATATATAGTGGATAAAGGGCGTAATACCGGCTCGTACTAATGAGTCGCCTTTTAGAACAACACGAATGTGCACATGAAATTATACCTTTCGTCCATGCTGAGTTATGCATATAATTCTGGTCCTTTTGTACTAATTTTTACCATGTGCGCAATGTCTATTACACAGTTGAGCCGAATTCCTGCTTCTCAAAAAGAATAAATTGAAATTTATTGCTGTTAATTCGCTGATTTAGAAAGAGTAATTTTCAATAATTTATGTCGCTATTTGTTATTTATGAAATTTTCCTTTTTTTCACAAATCAAATCGTACATCTGATGAAAAACGTTCGATTTGAACTTCAATAACTGACGGAATCGGGTTGAGTACGCACAGAAACAGATCAAACACAAATGCAAAGAGTAGCAATGCCAAATATTTAACAGGAAGTTTGTAGCACAACAAAATGTAGTATATGGAAGTTATAAATGTACATTTCTTGTCTATTTTGAATTAATTTTGTTAGATGCGCATTTACTTTTTATAGCGGTTAAGTAATCTACTCTGGATAAACGTTTATCATAACTGGAGAAATAGCTTTTTTAGGTAATATAATAATAATTTTGTTTTTAAAAATAGTTGATCTTAGTTTTAACTTCACTTTTACGAATATTATCTGAAGTACTGTAGCTGAATTGTCTTAACCACTAATTTATACATCCTTAATGGCATAAATAGTGTCATATCTTTACGTACAAAATAAAAAAAAGTTTAAAATTTATTCAATCTTTCTAAGACAAAATGGAAAAGTAGCGCCTTAATCCGAAAAGGCATAGCCAAAAACATACACCATATGCGTAAATACAATTTTTACTTTTGCTGATGTTGGAATTTGGATACAAACCACGCCATTAATGAAAAAGCACCAAAACTTTCATTTATAGATTTGTCACTACGTTGCTATGTTGATTATGTGCCAATTTAGCCGAGCTTGGCACTAGATAATGTTAAAAAATAAAGGAGTATATAAAAAGCAGTACTACTCGTACGTGCATAGATAAAGCGAAATTTAATCCGATACAAGAAATACCTTTGTATCAGTTCTTTTTCCGTTAGCCCCAAGAAAGCGTTTCTATATTTTTTGAGTAAGCAGCAAAAAAAGAAAGTGAGATAAAAATACTGTGAGGGAAAATGTTTTGCCAATTCCAGTTCAGGCTGAATGCACGTACATGATTTTTCTGCTCGCACAAACCAGTCTAAAATTTTTTAACCCGTAGCGCTTTGGATGTTTCTTACTCGTTTATGTTATTTCTTTCAGTAAATATCTAATGGGCGATATCTGATGAATAATATTTTAGATGGAAATTAATAGGTTGTTTTTCTTTAATTGCTGGTAATGACAAATGCGATACTTTCTGTAAAAAATGCATAGTTTAGCTTCATTAAATATTTGTGGGAAAAATCCATCGTCAATTAATATTTTACTTTGCGGGAAACGCTTTTATACTTACATAGAATTTATAAAAATGATTTTTTTTAAATTTTCTGTCCTTACACTCGTCTATTTTTTCAATTTACCTTTTGAAAATTTAATCTATCAGTTGCACAAAATAGCCATTAGATTTAACTCACTCAAGTAAGAAGAGGTGAACATAAAACTGCGTGTAAGTATGGACATATTGCTAAATCTGATCTTGCTCGTCATGTGGTGGAGACTGGACATACTATCACCTGGGAGGAATGCAAACGCATAGCAATATGTTGTCGTAATAGGGTGACAAGATTGATTAGATAATTTATCGAAATTCAATCGAGACATAATATTATGAAAGAAACAGCTGTTGAAAAATTGTTAGGTCCGTTTTGGAATACTGCATTAGCTAATAACAGGAAAAGGCGATTCCATGAATTCGAAACTGAAACTAGCTCCAGTAAATGATTAAGAACTTCGGACTAAGATTGACTAATTAGTGGGATTATTGTTCAAGTAATGAGTAATCAATTATTAAGAATATATAATCAAGGTTGCGATCTTCATATAAACACCACACCCATTAATTGCTTACATATGTCAGTATAAACTAAGAATTGTATAGTGTAGAAAAGGCAATTCATCCAGTAGACCGGTTTCGTCCTTATTGGGTACTCATCAAGTACTGGCCAGAATTTGCCGCGGACAGGACTCGAACCTGGGCACGTATGCTTCGGAATCTGGTGCTCTAACCACTGAGCCATCCTGCCGCAAACGGATACCATATGAGTTCCACCTAAAGGAAATATAGACTAACCAAGTTATGACATAGTTAGTATGCTATAACTAAAATTGTGTGGTGTAGTGTGCGGCAGGATGACCTGAATTTTGGTTAGGAGAGAACTAGATTCCGAAGATGCTCACCCAAGTTCGAGTCCTGTCTCGGGCAAATTATGGCTGCGTATATGATGAGTTCCCAATAAGGATCATGAAACTGCTCTCACTGATGAATTTCTTACAATTATACTTAGTTTATACGACATATGTAGCACACTGGTCAGGTGTTTATATCAAGACCGCAACCTTGATTATAATAATTGTTGTCACCACCCGTGCAACCAATGTGCGTTTTATTAAGAATATAGTCTTTCTTAATTTCATCTCTAACTACTGGTTTGATTTTAACACTCTAAATGATTTGACCCCTAATTTTGTGTCTTGAACACCCACCCTACATATTGAGATTATTCTAGTAATACAAAGGGGAAATTAATGTCTATTGACTGCAGTTTCATTTTTTGAAATTTGATTGCGAAGTGCCAGCTTCATATTCTCCAATGCCGCGTTTTGAGTACGCGGGTAGTAGCTTTGTATGGACAGTTTTACAACTATCCGATTGATCACAATTTCCAATTTAGTTGTGTCTTCGATCGGGCTGAGATTGTATTCGTCCCTGTGTAAATGCGGTTCAATCATATCTGCGTTTGTCAAAACGCAGATCAGGTAATTTAAATTAATCCAGGTTCGCCAAAACAATCTGTCCGTGCAAAGCTACTACCCGCGTACGTAAAACGCGGCATTGGAAAATCTTCACAATGACGGAACCAGATTTTTCGTATTTTTCTCAAAAATCATGTTCTAACATCATTTTCAGACAAGCAGCAGATGGAGGGCTTCAAAATAAAGGTACAAGTGAGAACTCATCAATCAAGGACAACTAAATGGGTGCACCTGGAAATGTCAAGGATTCAAGGTTTTACCGACCTACGATTGATATCAATTGTCCCGCACAAGAAAAATGCGGAATGAAAACAAAAAAAAACAAGAACTTCGCTGCACAATTTACAGAAACATTTAAGAATTACTGTTTGCCTGTAATAACTGTCGGAAATTCAGCTACTTACGCCTGAAATACCTGCTTCCGACTAACTTATTGGACAAATTTGAAACCTTAGTATGATTTTACGTTTATTAACATGCCACAATTAGAATCGACGAAGTGAACAGTTAGCCGTCTCATACCTGATTTACATATTAAGGCAAGCAGTAAGTTTATCGCTTTGGCTATAATCATGCTGACCAAATTCATAGCAAACCAAATCATCCTCGTTATCGATCAATTGCCATTTATATCGAGACGTAAATTACTGGCAAACAAACTGGTGTCTCTTGACAACTTTTATGCCATGTGTATATTATGACTGAATATATTTACTTATTTTTAAATAGGCATTGAAATTCATACCCTTACCTTGATAAATATTACTCCATTAATCAACATTTCAAAATAAATTGCTAACTTTAACCGCATTCATTCAAAGAACATTGATAAAATATGGTCTTTTCAACTGTTTCTCACTTATGTTACTATATTTATAAATGTAAGCATAAATTTTAAAATATGAAGTAAATCAGTCAAATGAATAGTGTGTAGGCTTCACGTCTGTTTAAAACATGGATCTTCAAATTTTGCATGGAAATATATATTAGCGTTATTAAAGCTCAATTGAGGTCGAAATGAAGCCATTAACTGTTAATAACTTTTACCAAGCTATTGGTGATTAATTTTGTTGAAATCAAGTTTTCGAACACGTCCGAAGCATTCATTTCTTATATTTTACAAAATAACGAATCATATGGTGTTAGTGTTACAAAAAATAAAGGTGAAAACTTAATACAATATTAATTTGCATAGCAATATGGTTCAATTCGCGTGCACCGTGTGTCCGTAATTTAAATTGATAGCTTTCTACACATGCTCAATTGAGATAATTAGCCTTCATTAGTTCGTTTTGTAAACCTGGTGACGATGGCTTAACTGAAGAAGTCTGCCGATAACGACAGCCGAAATATTTTGTTGAAGAAAGAAAACTTCTGAAAAACTAACTTCTTTAGTCAAATCTCAGATCAGGTAATTAATCTAATAATTGGTAATTTGTTGGATAAAATACAATTGTAAAGAAACTAAAAATGGAATCTGCGTTTTCTTCACACAGTTTGTCGACGAAGGGAGCTGCTTGATTTTTAATATCATTTTTGTTTTAACTATTTTCTCCTCCATTCATAACCTCTGTCTAAGAGTAACATTAGACATTCCCAAGACCACAAAACCGTATAACTTGGAGTCAATTTGATTTTTGCTTTGTGGTAAGCAATGGCCTAACAGTAAAAAATTGGTTCACTTTCAGTTTTGGTAATCTGACATTGAAGTAATTCATTCAACCTAGGACAAGGAGGATATATCAAGTTCAGTATTAACAGAATATGTAATCTTATCTTGGCATGTGTGTCTTGCATAATAGTTAGAAATTAGTTACATTCAGGTTTCGTCCCTAACCCCGTATTTCTTTTATCCATTAGACTCACGCTGCTTATCAAAATGGAAATGTATATTTTGGGATATTGCGCAGAATCCTTCTGTTGATCAGCTATTATGCAATTAACGTTACATAATTTACTTATCCTCAACAGGAGTAACCCTTTTAATCAATGTGAAGCACCTTGTTGCTATGTACGCCTGTCGTAATAAACAGGTACTTCTGTAGCGAGTTGCTGGCGGTTATTCCTATTTTAATTAGATTGCCAACTTCAGACATTCGAAAAGGTCTTAAAATCTTATGAATAAAAAATGTAGTATAACAGCATAAAATTGCTTGTTTAAATGCGTTTCATCCTTCGTTAATTATCAACAGTCAATAATATTAATCAAAGCGACAAAGTTTAAAATGGAACTTACTTGAAGATCATTTTTTAAATCATGTCTACGAGCTTCATATAAACCTCTATCCCATAGTATATAATCAGTCACACAATTAAGCAAAACTGCCGTCATCCACAAGTACTGACGCGTTTCGACCTTCTATGATCATCATCACAGTACGACGGCGAACTGAACATCGAGGATCAAACCGCAATGTATATGTATTAGGAAAGCAAAATTAGATATGCGACTCTAATCTTGTTTATTTTATATCTAATATCGATGAAGCGAAGCTACTAATAGTTAATGTAAACTAATGTTTAGAAATTGTGCAGTTGACATGTCTACTCAAGGGTAACGTATCCAGGACTACTAGAGGTGAGAGCCGCATATATTGTTCGGCTTTCCTTATATATGCATTGCGGTTTGATCATTGCTAGTCAGTTTTCCGTCGTATTCTGATGACGATCATGGACGATCGAAACGCGTCAGTGCGTGCGACTGACGGAGTTTAGCTTTGTTGTACGATTGGTTAGATATAATTATTTATATGTGTATTTCAAGATGAAAAACTTGATATAAAGCCTTGTTATCATCACCCGTGTATTTAATGATTGGTTAGTTATACCCTGGAAATCACATCATACGTATCTTACTTATTTTGTACCGGAATATGTAATTTTCTGGTGAGAAAAGAAAGTTCTAAATGCGTTATTGCATTTAATTCATGATAATGTAACACTAAGTATGATGGATCATGGACAAGATTCGATTGTTTTGTTTAAAAATTCTAAAAAGGCGTAATAAACACCGGTAAACCCTTCTATTTAAACAAATATCACGTTAGAGACCATAATTTTTCAGATATTATTTACTAACATAATAGCCATAGTGTTAGTATCCTTTACAGACTCGGTATATATATTATATAGAGTGCGTTAGCGTTGAAGTCGCATTGTCGGAACTATACGATGTTAGCTACTCTACTGCAGGTTTACACATTTGTCTAGGAGATTTTATCGTCCTATTATCCCACTTTCCTCATCCAAATATATTGTGGTTAAAGGGTGTAATACCGGCTCCTACTGATGAGTCGCCAGTAAGCACGAAACGAATGTGCATGAGATTATAATTTCCGTTCATGCTGCCTTTGGTTTATCCTTCTGGTCACAACTGAACTAATTTGTTACTAGGTTCGCAACACCTAATAAATACTTGCATATATATTAGCTCTCCGCAACAAACAGTATTTAACTATTATTTACCAATGTTTTAATTTGAAGTCAAAATAGTCGTTTATTACCGTAATTAATTTTATGGTAACGTTTCTTCTTCGAAGAGTTTTTCTAGATTAATTTAAACAATTATAAAATGATATATAATTTTGTAAATTGTCTACTAGTCATATCACGCGATTTTGCTTACATTGCAGCATGTTGTAGTATTTATTCAGGAACAGATGTAAACACTGTTCTTGTTTCTCTTTCAAAATATTCAACTTCTGCTCCATTTTGACATTCAAATCCTCCTCGTTGTACGAAATGGGCATAATTAAGAAAGCGTCCCGTTTGTCAGCCGTGCAATGGCGATCAAAACTTCACTTAATTTCCCGCACACTTATCTCTATACCAAATGACTATTGTTTAAAATATTTTAACAAAACAACAATTTTTGCACAAATAAAACAACACATGTTTACAACTTCCATGAATGAAATTTAAAATTTGTGAAATTTGTACAATAATTTATGTCCTGTGTGTGGTGAAAAATTGGCGAATTTCTACATGATTTCATCATGTATTTTCAGCCATCACTGGTTAATAAAATCTACCAATGACTAGCAGTTTGACAACTGCGCGATTTAACATTTAAAAATCTCAGAAAATATTTAAAATATTTAACATGGAACGCATCATATAATAAATTAACGCTTGTAAAACTGTTCTACACATAATTAAATTCATAAATAGTTAAAATAACAACAAATAGTTAATAATAATAATAACTAGTATTTATTTATTTCCCATGCGATTAATAAAGTCATCACTGTGTGAATTACTGTATAATGCAATGTCCGAGAGACTAGATATACGGTTGTACACACACAGAAATGTTTGCTATAAACGTTATGAAATTATGCGTAAATAGATACGCCATTGTATTATGTGTATCTGTGTGCATGATATATAGTCAACTCAGAGCGACTATTTATTCATAAAAAGAAAGCAAAGTTTATCTTTATTAATTGTTCCACAGAATAAATGAAGTGTCGCCTGTAATTTTCCCTCACCTTTTCTCAATTGACCAATGACAAACAAATTTAATTGATTTTTATACACGATATATGTCGCTTCGCGCGGAGAAGTGCTTACTATGGTGTTTTTTTAGAAATCTAAAATAGTATTATTAATCATGAAATATAATATTTAGGCAATTATCACCTTCAGAATTCTCATTACGACGCTCAACAGATAAGCCTCCTTCCAAATAATGTAACATACGAATTTAAAAAAACGAAGATTGGTTGTACAGGCGGTGATAACAATTACATTAATCAAGGTTGCGATCTTGATGTAAATACCAGTCACATTATGTGCACACATTTTCCAGTATAAAGTTAGAACTCTGTCATGTAGAAAATTCAATTCATCCAGTAAACCCATTTAGTCCTTGCTGGGAACTCTTCACGAACTACCCTACGTACACTTTTCAGTTATATACTAAATACTGTTCCCTGGTTAGCCCTTCCTATAGATAGAGCCTGAATGGTTTCTCTTTAGACCTAACTTTTCAATTAACCATCGACAATCATACAATATAGAATAGAAACAACGCTACTTGGTGAAGTGGTAACGAATAGAAAATTTATATAATTAAATGAACATTGGTTGCGCGAGTGGTGACAACAGTTATTAAAATCCAGGTTATAAATCTAATGTAATCAACAGTTAAATTATACGCCTGCATTTGCTAGTATAAACTAAGAATTTTATAATTTAGATAAGGCAATTCGCCGAGTTCACCAATTTCGTCCTTGCTGGGAACTCATCATGAACTATGCAGAAGTTTCCGCGGACAGGGCATCAACAAAGACACCTCTGCTTCGGAGTCTGGTGTTCTTACCACTGTGCCACCCTGCCGCACACTATCATAATTTTCTAGTTAGATAATAATTAATGTGCCGTGGTTAGGCCTTCCTATAAGTCGAACTTTTATGGCATCTCGTTAAAACCGAAGTTCCGACCAAACATTCCCAATCTGTCATTATAGAACAGACACCGCGCTACATGTGAAAGTGATATTGAATTGAACATTTATATAATTAAATGAATATTGGTAGCGCGGACGTTAATACCAATAACAATAATTAACGTTGCGATCTAAATATAAATAGCAGTCCCATTATATACATGCATTTTTCAATATAAACAAAGAACTGTATAATTTAGAAATGACAATTCACCCAGTTAAACAATTTCGTCCTTGCTGGGAACTCTTTTCGTGCCGTCCAGAAATTGCTGCGAACAGAGCTCGAATCTGGGCACCTCTGCTTCAGAGTCTGGTGCTCTAAGCACTGCGTCACCCTGCGGTACTTATTAGTCTATTTTTCAATTTTAAAACAACATATTTTCTGTGGTTTAGATTCATATTTATAGACGAAAATCACCTATTTAATTTTTATAGTAAAAATAAAAATTTTAATTGATGAATACCTTTTGTTTGGGGATAAATAAGTATATATATTTCAGTTATCATGATTTTCACAAATTGCCACAGGAAATAAACCACATATAAGAGTTAATCATCTTAATTTTTATTACTTTAAAAATTTGATTTTGTTAATCAATTAAGTAATCATTGATTGCAGAAATTGTGATAACAAATATCAAAACCATGTTTACTGACCTGCTATAAGACCAATTTTAATTTGCTTTACCAGTCGCAAAACATAGCTAAAATTCTGTTGGTCGCATGTGCAGACGCGTTCGGATTTTCTATCATCATCATCATCATCATCATCATCATCATCATCATCATCATCATTATCATCATCAGAGCAGGACAGAAAACCAATTAAAAGATCAAGCCGCATTTCATATAAGTTATGAAAAATCAGATATATGGCACTCAACCTAGGAGGCTTCCACAAACCGAACTTGACAGTAAATGTCAGCTGCACAATTTATATTCAGTCATAAACTTTAAATTATTATTATAAAGGTTGCGGTCTTGATATAAGCAACTGACCCATTCATTACTTTACATATGTCAATATAAACTAGAAATTGTATAGTGTAGAAAAGGCAATTCATCCAGTAGACCGGTTTCGTCCTTATTGGGAACTCATCATGTACTGGCCAGCGTTTGCCGCGGACAGGGCTCGAACCTGGGCACGTCTGCTTCGGAATCTAGTGCTCTAACCACTGAGACAGCCTGCCGTATTATAAGGACGAAAACGGTCTACTGGATGAATTGCCTTTTCTACACTATACAATTCTTAGTTTATACTGACATATGTAAGTAACTAACGGGTCAGGTGCTTATATCAAGACCGTAACCTTGATTATAATAATTGTTATCACCGCCCGCGCAACCAATGTTCGTTTAATTATGTAAACATGAAAGATTTGCAGCTTATACCACATTCACTTAAGTTATGCGATTAAACAGTTATTCATTGATCGGCTGGTTACAAAAATTCTCCATGTGAAGTTTGCGAGCATGCAATAAACTCCAAGCCTACCGTATCAGAGCAATGGTAAAAAAAATCTAAAACTTTTATCAGGCACACGTACTGGTGCGTTTCGAACTTCCATGATTATCAGAAGACTACGATGGCAAACGGACTAGCGAGGATAAAACCGAAATATTGATATAAAGGAAGCGAAATAAGACGTCCGTCTCTTACCTTTACTAGCTTGGAATACATGATTGCAAATTATCTGGCTCTTTTTTTTTCCACCAGTTTGTTTTCACCCACTGTCTTCATTTTTACTCCGAATATTTCAGCCTCTTGTTTCGAAAGCATTTTTTCAATGGAAAGCTCATCAAAAAATCAATTTGACAATTATTGAGACAAGTTTAAAATTTAATTCAAATTATTTCATTTATACTTACCTTTAGATCACTTGAGCATATCTGTCTTTTCACTAGGTAATTTATGTTATGTGTGTGCATGCGTCCGAATGTGTACACTCCTCAAAATGAAGTTACAGTGATCTCATAACCCCCATAGACGACTCACTAGATAGGCGTACGCCATGCCTGTATGTATGAGCTCTCTTTTGTGTTCGATTGAATAGTAAGTATGTATTAGGTGTTGCTAACCTAGTAACAAATTAGTTCAGTTGTGACCAGAAGGATAAACCAAAGGCAGCATGAACGGAAAGTATAATCTCATGCACATTCGTTTCGTGCTTACTGGCGACTCATCAGTAGGAGCCGGTATTACGCCCTTTAACCACTATATATTTGGTAGAAGAATGTGGAATAATAGGACGGTACAATCTCCTAGACGAATGTGTAAACCTGCAATAGTGAAGCTAACATCATCTAAAGTCAACGACAATGCGACTTCAATGCTAACTCACACTATATAATATATATACCGAGTCTGTAAAGGATACTAACACTATGGCTATTGTGTTAGTAACTGATACCAACATTTTGAAATCGATGAGTACCGGATACTAACACTATGGTTTCCGAGTCGGTACATGATACCAACCTGATGGATATAAATTTATGCTAAAGTTCACCCAAATTGAGAATTACAACAATTTCCGAACACCTGTTACTCCAGTAAATCCATACACTCTGGCCTTCATCGATATCAGTTATCACATTT